>CAIGRP010004717.1:0-14128 GCA_903798385.1 Fraxinus cuspidata
TTTTCTCTGTTCACCCTTTAGTGAACGGTGAAAAATAGAAGAAAAAATCAATAAAGTTGTAAAAATGAAAATATCTAGAACGGATTTCAACGAGAGAAGTGTAGATTTTAGATGGGAAATGAGTGGACAGGGGTTTGGTCCAACAAAAAAAGAGAGAGAAAAATTGTCAAAAAGTGCGAAGAGATTAATGACTAATTTCTAATTAGGGTTTAGTTTTATTTTCTCTCTCTAAAATTATTACACAAGGGTGGGATGGAATGTCCTGGTGGGATGTGCTGAAACCGGATTTTTGAAAGAAATTTTTTTTTGCCTCATTAATGAAATTAAAACTTAAATAGTAGGGATTAAGGTAATTTTCCCTTGCCAAATCGGCCACCGGCACTATTACTAATGGGCTGATTGGTTGCTGCAACAAGGCCCTGTTCGTTCCATATAGAGCCCACACCAATATGGGCCGAACTCAGCATGTTTTCCTCCCCTTCATTGACCAACCCACTAACTCAGCCCAATTTCTAACTGTGATAAATGATTTGGTTTAAAAAATACAAATTAGTAAAAAAAAAAAAATGGTGTTATATTTTACGCGGTTAAGTATTTCAAAGCAAGATGGTGGCACTTTGAAAAAATTAAAATGAAGAAAAAATTAACTTATGTTCAAAGCAAAATTACTCTAATTATTTAACAATTTCATGAATATTTTAAATTAAACTTGCTTCCAAATTTTTCCGTCTACTCTTTTTACCCACCCACCCCGTCCGATCAATTCTCAGAGCCTTCGCCTTTTGAGTTTCGACATTTATCATCCTTCACATTTTTTATTCCAAGGTCTTGGACTTGGACCATTTTACATATGAAAATCACAATTTACATTTTTTTGTAAAGTCAGAAAAATCATTGAGGATTAACATAAATTATCATGCAAAGGTTAGGGACCATTTATAAAATTAACTCCATCTATTTTTGCTCTCCAGCCCCTCGGATTCACCTTCTCCCATAAACCCTATCTCCGTCTCGCTATTCCCTCTTTTGCCCAGTGAGCCATATTCACGATGAACTGTTCAAGTAAATCTCTCTCTATGAGTATTTGTGTATATATATATTTTTTGGTGGTGTACCTGATCCATGGCTTTACTTGTTATCTTACAGTTTCCGGTGAGGTGCCGGAGGAACCCGTCGTCTCCAATAAGAGTGGTTTACTCTTTGAGAAGCGCTTAATAGAGCGACACATCGCGGTACATTTTCTCTATTTCTGCCCCTTCGTATATTCATATATACGACATTTTTGGGTTATAAGAATTTTTTTCAAAAGATCAGTATAATTTCGAAATTCAATGTTCCTAAGCAATTTTATGGAACTAAACTACCAAAAAAAAAGATCTTTTGAATGTAGCTCAAATAAGCGATATAAAGGTTGTCATTTGTTCCATTATAATGGAACTTTTGATAAACTTTTTCTTGTTACGTTGCTCCCCCCTTCAACTGAGAAGACTGGTAGGAAATTCCATTTTTGAATTATATGCTTATTAATGATCGAGGGACACATCTCGGTGCTCTCTCTCTCTCTCTCAGTATTTATTTATATATATATATATATATATATATTTTTTTTCTNCCATTATAATGGAACTTTTGATAAACTTTTTCTTGTTACGTTGCTCCCCCCTTCAACTGAGAAGACTGGTAGGAAATTCCATTTTTGAATTATATGCTTATTAATGATCGAGGGACACATCTCGGTGCTCTCTCTCTCTCTCTCAGTATTTATTTATATATATATATATATATATATATTTTTTTTCTTTTTTTTGGTTACCGGGAAATTATGACGGAAGATTAGTGAAGTTTTTACAGACAAGTTTGGAATTGTATTCCTTGTTGGGCACAATGATCTCAATAAAATTGTCAAGTTCTTGAAGCAATTTAATAGCTATGGCGTCTTAGTACAACATCGAACAAGATATAGTTAGTCTTTTGAATGGAGGTCTAAAAGTGCCAAATGGGTTGTAATTTGAGACATAATAATGAAACTTCTGGAAACATATTTCTCATTACGTTCCCTTATTTATTTATTTTTTGCTGCAACAAGTAAAAAAAAAGGCAGGTGGGAAATTCCATTAGTTGAATTATTTGCTTATTAATATTGTAGCTTATAGATTGACTGATTAATAATATTATTTTTTATGTGACAATCTATCAATAATTGATGCTGCGAGTACGTGCTTTTTATTTCCTTTTATTTGAATAGGATTATGGAAAATGTCCTATTACTGGAGAGCCGCTCACGATGGATGATATTATTCCAATAAAAACTGGAAAGGTATGCTGTTTGCACAAATACTCGTACGTTTGAATTTATGTTTGGCTCTCTTGCTTCTTTTTTTTTCTTGGCTGTTTTTATTGTTTTCTAATGGGATTTTGAGTGCCAAGCAGTTTAGAGCTTAAATTTATTGGATTTCTGGGCAGATTGTGAAGCCTCGTCCGGTTCAAGCTGCTAGTATACCTGGGATGCTGGGAATGTTTCAAATTGTACGGTTTCTGTTCCTTGGATTTTTAACTCTTGTTCATGGATCTTTCTCCAACTTTTAACATTTACTTGTCACCCCACATCATTTTCTAATAGGATGTATGGTCATTATACAACGGTGTAGAATTTGTTTTGAGATTGTGTTTAATGAAGACACGACTTATGGTTTGGCTTAAGAAGTTGGTTGGTCCTCCCCCCTCAAAAAGTAGGTTCCAGTTTCTAGTTTCCATCTCCCTCGCCACACATGGCTTTCGTCTCCTGCTAATTTTGGATGTAACAACCACATTCTCTGCCTATTGGTATATTTAAGTGATACAGATGGATTATAAAAGATTGAAGTTCACTGATTTGGGAAGATTGTAATATAATTCATAATTGTAACTTCATTGTGCTTAAAGAGTTTTATATGGAGTTCAATTCAATAATTCTACTTTTGCGCATACATGGATTCTGAATGTAGACAAGCAACTCGAATGGTTAGCACAAATTTCCTGGTTATCATGTAACTATTCTGCTGGAAAATTTGATCCATTTTAAAGCATGTTTGGGAATTGTTTATAATTGGTTTAGATTATAAATAGATAAAAATGATTGATGGATAGTGGGCAGCACTTGTGTGTCTCATGAATGTGTGAATAAGAAGTAGGTTTGACCAATGGTGTTTATATTTAAACACGTGCCAACAAGTGCTTACTCGATCTATATTATTTAGCTAGTTTCTAGCAGATTCTTGTAGCTTCCATTCTATGAAATCACTGTTTACTCTCTTGTTCTTTCATTAGGTTTTCTTACTTTCTACATTTTATCGGTTCGAGCATCAACTTTCTTAAAGATACTATGTACAAAATATCCTGTTTCTAAATTTACGTATGAATGGAATTAAAAATCTTTATCAATGTCTGATTGATACTTCTTGACGCTTAACTGGTTTGGTTCAAACTAGGAATGGGACGGTTTGATGCTATCTAATTTTGCTTTGGAGCAACAGTTACACACCGCAAGGCAAGAGCTAAGTCATGCCTTGTACCAGGTATAATGAGTAGCTAGATGCTAATTGATTTTCTTAGCTTTTATTGTGTCGTTTCTTTTGTGGAAAATGTCTATTTTTCATTCCAGTGGCAACATATATCAGTTAGATTGCTATTTGCTTTTCATTGCATTTTTTCTGAACTTGAACATAGAATGATTGCCTGTTCAATGTACTTTAACTAATATTTCTAATTCTTTTGCATTAATTTCATCCCGATTCTTGACTAAATTACTTGCTCTTTCTTCATACCATTGAACTTCCCAAAAGTATATTTTGATTGGACGGAAATGAATGCAAAAATACATAATTGTTTTTGCTAGATTTTCACTTATACATGCATTTAGTTGCATGCTGCCTCACTTTTGCCACTGATTTCTATGTTGCCTATGCAGCATGATGCTGCATGTCGTGTTATTGCAAGGCTAAAGAAGGAAAGGGATGAGGCACGTGCATTACTGGCACAGGCTGAAAGACAGATACCCATGCCATTAGCAGCACCAGATGCAGTTAATGCTGCTGCCTTAAGCAATGGGAAAAGAGGTTCTTGGCTTTTGTGCATTTCGGCTCATTCTATTTAACCTGTGTACTTTTGATTGCTTATTTCTGTTTTTGACTGTCTCTGTAGCTGCCGAGGATGATGGAATGGGTCCAGATGGGAAAAAAATCCGTCCAGGAATCTCAAGTCCTATCATTTCTGAGCTTACGGACTGTAATGCTTCTCTTTCACAACAAAGGAAAAAGCGGCAGGTAAATGCCTGTAGTTGTGGCTTCACGAAATAGGAATGACCATGTTATTCTAATTTGATATTAAAACTTCTTTCTGATAATTCTTAAGCGCTTCTGTGTTTATTTCTTCTTCCAGATACCTGCAACACTGTCTTCCATTGAATCTCTGGAGAGATACACTCAACTCAATAGTTATCCTCTTCATCGAACAAACAAACCTGGCATATTATCTTTGGACATCCAATACTCCAAGGTATCTATTTATCTTTTTATTTTTTTGTGTATCCTTTCTTCCATACTAAATTTTTCATTATCCTCGTAGGCAGGACTTAGCAGTGTATTCATAAAGTTTTTTTTTTTTTTGTTTCTGTATATATTCGCAACTACCTGTAGTAGATTTGGGACCATTTAATAATCAAGGCTTCAGACCTTGATTTGAAGCTTAAACATTGACTCAGGCTCTAGATGCTCCTGTAAATAAATGACATTGTAGTGGTGATTCCTTGAATTTTGTTGCTATAATCATGGTGTTCTTCTGATGAATCATATTACCCGTCTAAACAGAGTATTGGACATATCATATAAAGACTTATTTTGTCTGGTTTGTTGTTTTAGGACATCATTGCTACTGCTGGGGTTGATTCAAATGCTGTAGTCTTTGATAGACCTTCTGGGCAGATAATATCTACGCTCAGTGGTCATTCAAAGAAGGTAATAACCATCTTTATTTTCTTCTCTTATATCATTTTGGTTCTGCTTTCTGATTGAATGTGTGCTGGATGTTTTCTCATAAATAGGTTACAAGCGTCAAATTTGTGGCTGAGGGTGAAGCAGTTGTTACCAGCTCTGCTGATAAGGTAAATTTAACACTCACTGCATGAATACTTTTGTTTTTTTTTTTCTATTACATGATTATTGTGTTTGCCCATTTGTTGTTCATGCTTTTCAGTTTATATTCGTTTGCTTGGGCTTTCACAATTTCTGAAAAAGCAGGCTGCTCCACTATATTTTATTGTTGTAACTAAGTAATCAATGCAAGGGCTAGGGAAGCATTTTGGCTTAGATATAAATACACATAAGGAGCAGGAAATATCTATTTGAACATCAGATCAAGCAATTGATTACAGATTTGGAAAATGTTAGTTCTGTCAGTAATTGGGAATTGGGTTGAACTTATAAACCTCCAAACTTCACCTGAGGGATTTTTCGTTCAGTTTAAAGATACTAGTCAATTGTGCAAATCATGTCTGAATCACGGGGATTAAATCTGATTCACTGGAATCAGAAAGGTGAATAAGCTCAAATCAAGAATTGGGGAATGAATCTTAGTACTTGTTAATATTCATTCACAATTCACAAGGAGCGCAGATTATGTAGTTCCGAATTCGTTTTGTAGCCTTGTTATTTGTATTTGTTGAAATGGATTTAGATTGAACTTCAAATGCTTTATTCGTTTGTTCTTGTAGGGTTTTTCGTGATGAAGCTCTAGGTAGGTTCAGCCATGTAAACATGTCTCCTAATTTAGGCTTGTATGCTTTTCACGTAGCTGATTCAAATTTATTGGAACAAGGCTTAGTTTGTTGTCGTAGCTCTGCGTGCCCTGAATACCCTTTCCAAAGTAGAGCCACATTGAGACATAGCAACATCTAAATGTAGGTGGATTGGATCTCACTTTGCTTAAAAGAAGGAAATTACCAAGTCAAATATTCTGTGTGACCTGTACAGGAGGGGAGCTTTTCAAAGGATGGTTTGGCTGAAATGTCTCAGCAATTCGAGCTGCACTCTCTAATTCTTTTATGTTTTTGGGTTTGATTGGAGCAGCGTGACATGCAAATTGCTCTTTGATGCAACACCTGTCAACAAGTATATATATGGACTAAGTTAGAAAAGAGAAAAAAGGAAGAAAACACATGATTTTAAGCAAAAACAACTCGACTAAACAAACAGAAAAAATGTTAACATGATATTGGTTGATTTTTCATTGCACTTTATGATTGATTGCTATTGTCTGCAATCTAACTAATAATGTTACAAGATTTTGACTTCAATTTATTTTATATATGGCCATATACCTTGATGTATTCTTCAATTTAGTTGTTTGCTTTAAATCCAGTACACCTGTTCTGCTCTTTGCAGACAGTTCGTGTATGGAAAGGATCTGAAGATGGAAATTATGATTGCAGTCATATTTTGAAGGATCACAGCGCGGAGGTAGTCAGCTTTGCCTTTTCTGCTAATGAATGTGTGTTGCATGGACATCTCCTAATATCTTCAGTTTGAACCATCTTTTCTAAGAGCTCAAGGTTTTGGAGGTGGGACAATTTTATTTATTTAAATCTTGTTGTCAACATGCCCCTCACCTTCAGGCCAATTCATTTTTATATCAAAGGTCAGGTGGACAAATTTTTTAACTGGGTGGTTTTAAGACTTAACTCTGGATCTTTGCCTTTGCCCTCTCTGATACAATGTTGAACTATGGCAAGTTATTTATTTGAATCTTGTCTTCAATGTGGTACACTGCAATTTATTGGGGACGAATATGCGGCCTGACATTTGCATTTGACGTATTCATGTGCTGCACATTCGAACATGCTGTTCAATAATTTCTTAGTCAAAATGGGAGTCCATTTGGATGCTCTAGGACATTAAACTCTTTTTTCTATTCTAAGATGTATAAACAAAAACATGTTGAGAAATATGAATATAACTGTCCATTTATCATCTAGTTGGATATTATCACTGGATGCCTGAACATGTAAGGATGCTAGATGCTTGTAGTGGATTCTATATAAAATATGATCTAAAATTTTTTGCATTGGTTTGTTATGTTTGCATGCTAAATTCTTCTAGTGTTGTGCAAGTTACATTAGTATCTGCTACTTGGTGTATTTGTTCAATGATGCTGTTGATCAATTTAGACGATGTGTCCTTGAATCATTCTAAGCAAGACTGTGTGAGAGAACACTGTGTGTATCGGCATTGCTGTATGTGAGAAGCCAAAATTGGAAGTGTTCACAACATATACCGAAAGGGTACTAATTAGCTACCATTATTGACGACTTCACTAGGTCTCAAATTTGAACTATTACAACAGTTGCGTTGTTGATAGGCTCGGAAGAGTACTTCTGCAATACAGAAAGACCTAAAGACCTTTTTATCCTTATATTGCAGTCAAAACATTATAAATAATTCTCATCCATTTTTACCATTGCAGATGCTCTTATGGGTTTTTCAGGTAGTGATGAGACATCTAACGGAGATTTGTTAGTTTGATACAACCCAAATCTTAATTAACATCGAATAAATTTACTTATATAGGTTGCTTTTGTCTGACTTATGTGAAAAAGCTCCTTCTTAGGATTGTTCATCGCCAGTCATCCAGATATATTGCTTTATATGCCAGGGAAACATGAATCTTAACAGTCTGGGTTATGGATATCTTCCTCTAAATAAATTAAAATTTTGCCAGTACTGGGTTGCTTTCAATTAAGACCTAGTCGTGTTAGTTTACGTCATTTTTACATAGATGCAGCCATTTGGGTGCTAGTCTGCTAGATATATTGTGAAGTCAGAAAATTATTCACATATACTCATTATACTAAAATGCTCCCCTTGAGTGAAGTAATTGAGAGGGAGCTGGGGTTTTAATGTGTCTTACTTGGTCTCCTTTGTTTTGGTTGGGTTCTGTTGTCTCCTTTATAAAATTGTGCTCAGTTTTTATTTGATATGAATAAGTCTTTTTTTTTCCTCCTTTATTCTCTTGCTGAAATGACAGCAAATCCAAGATTTTGTTTTTTCTTTAGCAAATTGAACTTTTTTTTTAATAAGAATACTTCAATGATTTTTTTAGTCCCAGCTCACTAATTCTATTCGAGTTAAAATTTATTCGTGCATTTCACCTAATTCAAGTCTAACATAGTTGTGAACCATGACAGGTACAAGCTGTTACAATCCATGCCACCAATAACTACTGCGTGACAGCTTCTCTTGATAACACATGGTGCTTCTATGAACTTGCTTCGGGTTTATGTCTAGCTCAGGTCTTAGCACTCCCAATTCTTACATGAATCTGTGTACTGACTCATGTTTATATGGGTATGGCTACTTCTGGTTTGGGGCATTTATAAGTTGTTTTTCAGGTTGAAGACACTTCGGGATCTTCTGAAGGCTACACATCTGCATCTTTTCATCCTGATGGTCTCATCCTTGGAACCGGTACCTCTGGGTCTCTTGTTAAGATCTGGGATGTGAAAACTCAGGTGTGGCTGTACTTCTAATGACTAGATTAAACTTTCTTCCTTTTCTTTCTAGTCCATAAGTAGTATTAATTTTTTGGGTTTCATGCGTAGGCTAATGTCGCGAGATTTGATGGGCATGTTGGGGCAGTTACTGCGATTTCATTTTCGGAGAATGGTTACTTCCTAGCTGTAGGTTTTTCTTCTACAAAGAACATAAACAGTGAGGCTGAAAATGATTATTTCCGTTGTCTGATCGTTTTCCAATTTCCAGACTGCAGCCCAAGATGGTGTTAAGCTTTGGGATCTGCGCAAATTGAAGAACTTTAGGACTTTCACTCCTTACGATGAATATACACCAACACAATCAGGTGCTTTTACCTCTTTCATGTCCAGCATACCTTATGTTTGGTTTTATGAGATCAAAACTTCTAGGAAGTTGTGGTCTCTTGCTCTTGACTGTCAGCAGTATTTGAAATTCTTACATATGTCCGTGCTTTATAAATATTTTTTAAATAAAGAAAGAGAAGATATCCTCAGAAGTTTGTAGGACCACTTGTATCAGGTGTTGAGTTTTATACATTTTTTTTAATTCCGAAAATGTGCTTCTCACCTTTTCGTTCTGAATTTTCAGTGGAATTTGACCATAGTGGAAGTTACCTTGCGCTTGGAGGCTCAGATATACGGTAATATATCAAGATAAAATCATAGTGCTAGTTTGGTTTGTGGGTAGAGTATATGGATATCATTATTAATTAATTCCATTTCTTGTCCAGTCTCTGTGTATTCCAAGAACTTGAAATGATATTTGTGCTCGCCATACACATGATGACTGCTATTCATATTTCAGTGTGTATACGTCATCTTTCGTTGTGGTCTTACAAGCTAATGTCTATGTGTTGTGTGGTATGACAGAGTTTATCAAGTTGCCAACGTCAAGTCTGAATGGAACTGTATCAAAACCTTTCCCGACTTATCAGGCACAGGTTAGATCCTCTCACAGTATTTTACCGATGACCTTTTGCACCTCAAAGACTTGGCATTTTAACTAATGGCATGTTTGGTATGGTGAATTAAGAAAGTCATTATCCAGAATGCTCTAGTACAATGTCCCTGTTTTTTGATATAGTCATTTATTTCTGTACGGAGCAAAAACTAGCTCAAACTGTAGTTTATTTTAGTCACTTATTGAATGCAGGTAAATCAACATGTGTAAAGTTTGGTCCAGATGCAAACTACATAGCTGTTGGATCTATGGATAGAAACCTCAGAATATTTGGGTTGCCACAGCCCGGGGAAGATGATTCATCTGAGTTGTAAAGCAATTTCATTGCTCTTCTGGCAAGACCGAGTCTAGTAGCTATCCCTGCAGTTGCTGCAATTACTGTTGCCCCGGGGTTATGATGTAGTAAAAGTTAAAAGCATAATTTACTTCAAACTCGGTTCGGGCTGAATTCTATGACACTGAGGATAAGTAATATATCTGAAATACTGCCAACTTGGTCTGGCATTCTTTCGTGGATTTGTCTTTTTGTTTTGTAACAATTTGAATTCTAGGTTTTGGATTTGTACGAGTTAAAACATGGAAAACATGTTTTCCCGCTCTATAAGACGTTGGAATTGTTATTCCGTCTATGCAAACAATTGTAATGTGCTCTACATGGGGAGTCATTGAATCGTCTTTTAGCGCTTTACTTGTCCAGAAATCATAATGAATGGAAAAACTTGGGACGACAACACTGAAATGTCTTCGTACACATCAATTTGAATGCCATTCGCTATCTATATGCACCAGTATAGATCTGATCCCTTGCCCAATTGTGATGCGGCGAGATGTATTGTGATCTTGCCACCTCCCCGGTGGGTAAGATATGTCTTGTCTATGGATAGGAGATTAGTCTTGTATACATGTTATAGAATCGTCTATTTAAATCGCGTTACCTCGTATCTCGAGTTACTCAAATTATAATACATCGACGTTACATACTCACTTTGTTTCTATCTTTTAGGATTCCATACATTGAGGTATTGTAGTTTAGATAATTCAGATTTGAGATGTCGTAATTTGAATGACAAACAACCTGGCGTAGGTATGGGATCATACCAAATTTTCTCAGTGAGTGAGACATTGAGTGCACAGTTTTAAAATTTCAGGATCATACGAGGTTTAGGTACTGAGGAATTTACCCTCTTATTTATGCAACAACAATTTGTAGAAGGCGCCATCACAAGTAATATAAAGTGTTCTTCCTTTGCTATCCGAAATTATCGCTTAGCCTTCACTCAATGGCGGCGGCGGCAGCGGCAGCTTCATCCTCTAACTCCGTTTCAAACTCCATGTCTTCCTTCACTCCTCCTCCTTTACCCAAACAACAACAGGAGGTGCGTTTCTTCATCTCCTTGTACACAATCTGGCAGCATTTTAAGTTTTGGCTTTTCTTAATAATTTTTTAGGTGTGTGATCACCACGTTCTTCCATTTTTTTATTTTTTATTTTTTGGATTTTGAAGGGTGTTTCGAGTGAAATTAAGGGTTCTGAAGTGCAAAACAAAGGATCCACCAAAGACCCATTTGAGTGAGATTACCTGAAACCTACGCATAATGAATTGGTTAAATTTCTGTTAATTAGATGTTTACAAGCATCTTCTGTAATTCTTTGTGATTCGTCGATGTGCATGTCCATACCTTTACTTAAGAAAAATTCGTTTTTTTAAAAAAATTGGTTTCAATTGTATTTCATTATTTAGAAAGTCAATTTTAAGTTTTTTACCTTGAAAGGGATTTTATTTTGAAGGGGGTCTTTAAGCTTAAGATATCATGACCTTTTTTCAATTAGTTTTCTGCACCAATTACAGAAATGGGGGTAAGAATGGGAGCAATGAACTAAATGGATTGATGAATTTAATCCAAGAAATGGGTAAATGACTAAATGTTCTCAAGGGACAATAGAAAAATGTCTTCAATGTTCACTAGAAATTCATATCAATGTGGTTAGATATGTCTTGGCCCATGCCATGTTTCTGGTAACAGTGTACTTATCATATGTTAACTCGAATTAACTCTTTTTTTTAGTTTTATTTTTGCTAGACGTGGGTGAATTACGGGATCTAGCAACTTTCTTTGCTTTTTACAGTGAATAAATAAATAAATAAAATCAGAAGAACAAAAATCTGCCAATGCATCTGTAATTATTGAAAATGAAGCATACCAGATATACTGAATGGGAATCCCATATCTACACGAATGAATTTGCCTTCGTTCGCCACATGCAGGACGCCAAGTTGTAACGCGGAAGTCATCAGGCAATAGTGTGAAAGACTTTCTGTCTTCAAAAGAACTTCCAATATGAAATTTGAATTGCCGTGGTTAATATATCCATTTGTTTTATCGGCTACTAGGCTAGTCAGAAATTTAGTTTTGAAGCATACCAGCCACCCTTGGGTAAAAATTGTAATACCTTTGTCGTTTCAAGAAGATGAGGACATTTGAAAATTTCTCTCGCGCAAATATCATAATGACACAAATGTTGATATGTAAAAGGAGAAGACAATTCAAAATCCTATTATTCTAGGTAGTCCAAGGCAAGTACAAAAGGCTGTATGTACTCATAAGACTTGATAGAATACAGTCTTAAAACGGAGGATCAAGGATTAGTGAGCTAATTTACCTCTTTTTGTGAAGAACTAGGGAACGTCAGACGGGCTTCTGGCTGTTGTCTAAGGCCTGATTGATTTCTGGCTTTTTGTGCTATGTATCTATCTAGGCTAAAAGTCTACAGATGCTAGTTATATCAGGAAAGAAACAGAGTTTTTTCTATTTTCCTTTTTTTCCCCCTTGTTTTCCACGGGTGAGGAAATCCATAATTTTATTTTTTACCCACCAAATAGAAATTTTCATTCTCTCAGGATGCTCATTTGTTGCTGCAGAATTTCGTGTGTAGCCACTTTTAGTTCCTGTCACTAAATTCTTGTGTGGAATTATTAATTGTCTTCATGTCGTTTTTATAGGGACATTGATAACAAGGAACAAAATGATAAATTCCAGAAATATGAGGCTGATTATAAACGTTACATGATGTCAAAATACTTCTCAGACAAAACTATCTTTGGAGGTAAATACCTTTACTGGATATAACAAGCATTAGACTGTGTTCACTAGTCTGAAAATGTGGATTGAACTGTTATACTACAGGAAATTTACTCAGTTACAATCTGCACTCTGTATGTGTTCCCCGAATAGCATATTACAGGCCAACATCTATTCTCAAATCCCATATTAACTAGACTGAGAAATGGTTTACACATCTTTGATACCACTAAAGTTTTGTCTACTTTGTTCTTCCTAAGTTTTGTATACCATATCAATAATGATTGCTGGAAATCTCGAGCTAGTGTGTTCGATATGGTTATTTTGTCTTGTAGTAAAAAATTTCGCCATTCTCACAGGCAATATATTTGATGTGAGGATGAACATAGATGGCCAGACCATAACAGCAAGCAGGTAAATAGGAGTCAATTATTTTTAGAAAACTATGTCATTGTTTTTATATGCCGTGAAACATCTAAGTTTGTCGTTTGCTTTCAAGGATGCCTCCATACCAGTCTTATTTAGATCCAGCAAATTTTGATGAACTGAACAGCAAAGGTCAGTCTGCTGCAGCAACAGAAACCCCAACAACTAGTACTTCAAGTGGGAAGCCCTCAACAAACACAAGTGGGAACTCTTAGATGTGTGTGCTCGAATCCGTTTTGAGTATTTGTATGTGAAAATGAATAGAAAATGGTGAAGACTAACATGTTTGCTGTGCTGTTTTGTGAAATATGGCCCTGTTGAATGTTTTATTGAGTTATATTTGCTGTTATGCTGCTAAGCATTTGTAAATACAATTTTAGAACTCGTACGGTATTAGGCTTCTGTGGAGATTTTAATATATGTATATGTAAAAAGGCCTCATAATAAAATTATATCGACCGAAAGCATTCTTGAAAGTCATGTGACACAAGTAAGCAAATTATTTCTTTCATGCAAATGAACGTATCTTGAATAAAAACAATTGATAAAAGAATAATGGTTCCCTACCATAGCAACAATATAAACGTGTACAGAACAAATAATCCTCGAAATGGAGGAACTACTTCAACATTTTGCACTGAAGACCAAAAGGACTGTTAAAAGTATGGATAATCTAGAGAAAACTTAATCTGAATTCTTGCTGTTTCAATTAAGGTATTGAGAAACATGTGAAAAACCCCACAGCTGCAAAGAGATGAAAAGGGGCAAAAATAAGGCTAAAACCACAAGTTCTATGAACGCAACAACTGAAATGACAATTCAGAATATAACAATCGCTTTCAAAAACAAGTAAACTACATTAATGGTTCATTTGGCAAGATAGGCTGTACATCATTGACCAGTATTAAGGAATAGAAAGAAACTTAAGCGTGTTCCAAACATGCTCTAAAGGTTCGATCTTTGCAGATGACCATTCTTTATTTTCATTTTTTTTCCTGTCAAGCAGTTTTCAAATATTGCAATAAAAGTCCAGATTTATTGTCTGCCTTAAAAAAAATCTTTAACGCAAGGGAATCAATAGTTGGGGATACATGCTATTAA
>CAIGRP010004718.1:0-14143 GCA_903798385.1 Fraxinus cuspidata
CAAAATTGGACTTAAAGTTGACCAATTTATTGACCAATTTCCAACAAATCTTTGCATAAATTCCAACCTGGCAATACACTTGAGCTCTTGTAAGAAAAATCGATGAACACAGATGAATTATTTACCATGAAAGATCGTATGTAAACGGGCAAATTTCACACAATAATTGTATTTTTTATTTACCATGAAAAGATCATATGTAAAAGCACGGTTAAATTTCATACATGATAATTGTATTTTCACTCTAATTTAATTTGGTAATTGCACTTTTTTTTATTCAATCGGACAACTCCATTTTAATACGTAACTCTACTTTTAATTTAACTTCACTCTAATAATTTCACTTTAATTTAATTTCATTTAAGGTAGTTTCGTTTAGTTTTACTTGTGAAAATTGATGACGTAATAGTCAATAAAGGATGATTATCACATGTTAGCGTTAGTTGCCGTTGTAAAATAAGTATAACTTTATTAAAATAAACGACGAGCATTTTTTTGACTATCGTGCCATCGATTTTCTATAAGAAGTAACCCGATTGATACCAAACTATAAGAAGTGTATATATATCTTTGTTTTACTTTTTGAATTTTACTTTTGTTTAGTTTCATGTCAATTAAATTGATTTCAATTAAACATAAGTCAAAATTAATTTTTACTTTTCACAAATGCTCATTGATTTTTCTAATATGTATCTTGTCTTTTGTTACAAATCAAGTATTCATGTTATTTTCACAAATTTTAGCCTATTGTAGACTTTATATTTATCTTTATATTTGTACATTAGATAGAACAACAAGAAATTGCACCCATGATATTTACATGTACAAACTGATTTTATTATTTATTCCTTTTCAAAATTTAGGATCATGGATACACGGTGGGTTTCACTTGACAACATCAATTTGTTTTTAACAAATTTAAAGTCGATGAGGTAAATTTTTCTATTGCATATTTTCTAGATAAAAATATATTCAGAGTAACAAAAATGTGGTATTATAATAATAACTAATTGGGTTGTGCTACATGTATATGATAATTTATATAATGATTTATGAACATATGATATGACGAAATTTAATTGGATTAAGATCTCATCAATCAAATAACTTCTACACTTATATTTGGACACCTCATCATTACGTAAATAATGACGTGAAAGAAACATTTTCCTAACTTTAATATGTATTGGCTTGTGATCTTTCGGCTTGTGACATTACGAATGTAATGTTCCTGGAAAATAGGCCCCACGAGAAGATACATATAATCTCCATCCCTCATCATTAGTCAACCATAGATACATATCTTCTTATTCCGTTTGTTCTCTATTGCTTGACAAGTTCTATAGCATTCCTTTCTTGGTTGTAGTTACCAATTTAATTCAACAACCAAATGAATTTTCTTAGGTGTTCTTTTTCTTTTTTGGTTCTGAACATGATGGGTGCGAGGGGATGGGGGAGGACTCGGTGATGTTAAAATGTGTCCCAAGTAGACCGATAGTTCAAAAAACTAGTTCACACATACACAATTATGTGGACGCGACTTGGTCCTAGAATTGGATAATCGTAAATATGATAATCACACGAAACTTAATTTTAAGAAAGAAAAGAATACACAAGAAACTTAATTTTTGTTGTGGAGTGATCGATGATGAGAACTCATGCTAGATTCTCTCCTCAAAGCAAAAGTTCTCAAGATTAGAGTTTTCAAACTCTTTTCCATGATCACTACGAATTTGTGAAATGGTAAAGTCTTTCTCATTCCTAAACCTCTTGCACAATGAGATGATAAGATCGAAAACCTCATTTTTATCTGTCAACAACTTAATTCACGTATATCGAGAAAAATCATCAAATCATCAACCACAACCAAGATATATCATTTACCCTCAAGACTTTCAGTCCTAGATGGTCCCATTAAGTCAAGTGGCTTACTTGTCAAGATATTAGAAGTTTATTTATGAGAAACTTTAAGGTGTTTACCTTGTTGACACGGGCCATATATAGTGGTATCAATATTTTCAAGTTTAGGTAAGTCATTTATAAGTTCTTTCTTGACGAGTTTAGACAAACTTTTATGGTTCATATGACCAATCCGTTGATGCAACAATTCAGTGACGTTAATCTTGGCACTGTTGCACACGTAGTTGGAATGAGGAAGAACTCCATAAAAATTATCTAAAGTTCTTACACCTTCGAGAACAATGTTGCCCATAGAATCATACACGGTACACCTTTTCTGGACAAAACTAACTTCAAAATCAGCATAGCACATATAACACATCTGAGATAGCAGGTAGTCCAAATATATTAATGACACATTTTTCAAGAATAAGTGCAGTAGCTCAATCCCCAAAAGTAATCACACCATCGTTCCAATCATCGAGAGACGAGAACAAGGTTTTGTCACCACACATATGCTTTGAACACACACTATTAATGTACCACACAGAGTCATTTTTAGTTTTAAGTACAACGTGAGCAACATAGCAATTCAGCTGATCTTCAGACCTAGAAAGACCACTCTTCTTTACCCAAACCCTTTTAGTAGTAGAAGTGATTTTAATTAACCGAGTCATCATCTCGGTTAAGTGGCTACCCTGATTGGCCAGGAAGTTAACAGTGCTTGAGATATCCTGAATTTTACTCCTAATTGCGAGTTTACGACATCTAGGTCTTGTGTGTCCTAAAGCGCCATAATGGTGACAGGTAGGAATAAACTTAGGCTCAAACCTGCTCGGAGGTTCTTGCCGATATGTAGGACGATTGACCCTACATTGTCTAGAGGGTCTTGATCCTAAGTCATTTTTCCCTTTAGTTTAGGATAAACAATTTTTCGAGCTTTGTTAATGGTCGGGACGAACGTTGTCTTGGATGTACTAGCAGTAGTATCACCATTTTGAACATAACCCAGACCATGCCTATTTCTAGCAGGCATGTTCATCTTCAACAAATTGTCGAGTTTCTGCGTACCACTTTTCATTAACAAGCTTTAACTCATTCAAATTTTTGTTAGAACCTGAATGTCACCTATAAGTTTTTCTTTCTCTCTTTCAAGATCATAAACATTTTTCAGTACAACTTTATTGACCTTTTTAATCTTAAGGTTTATCCTCAGACTTATCACTACGATCTTCAATCTCGACTTTTCACTTTCCTTATCGGATTCTATCATAACTATAGATGTGATGGCCATGAAATTATATTCATCTTCACTATCAAAGGTATCGCTCTGAGCACTCGAATTTGATTCATCATCACTCAAGATCACTGCCAAAACCTTACGTCTTTCTTTAATTGAACTCTTTTTCAAGTTAGGACATTCATTCCTATAGTAACCGTAACCCTAACACTCATGGCATCTAACGGATTGAGTTTTCTTAATGGGAGTGCTAGACGTATTTTTTTAACGTATATCTTTCGAGAATTTACTAGAGAATTCATTTTTCCATTCTTGAGTCTTTCTCATATTCCTCATCACCTTCTGGAATTTTTTAACAAATAAGCTATTTCCTCGTCCATAAGCGTCTCAGCATCAGTTGACTCACTCTCTTCATCTCTAATTGTATTCATGGCTATGGATTTAACCTTTTTAGGTTGATAAACGGTGAATTCATAGATTTAAAGGGATCCTATGAGTTCATATATTTTAACTACATCTAAGTCCTTGCTTTCTTCAATTGCAGTGACTTTAGGTCTAAACCTTTCAGGTAGGGATCTAAGGACTTTTCTAACGATCTTGGACTCAGGAATCTTCTCACCTAGGTTAAAACTTGAATTCACTATGTCATTCAGTTCGCATAGAATTTATCGAACGATTCAACGTCCTTCATTCTGATTTCTTCAAACCTAGAGGTTACCATTTGCAGTTTAGAATCTTTAACCGTTTTAGTTCCTTCGTGTGTGGTTTCTAAGATGTCTCAAACTTCTTTAGCAGTCTCACACATCGAAACTCTCATAAACTCTTTAGTACACACAACCATGAACAAGATATGAATGCCCTTACTATTTCAGTTACACTCATCTAAGTTCGTTCTAGTCCATAGTGAAATATTAGTGGGAGTAACTATAGCAGCAATAGTAGTTAAAGGTGGAGTCCACCTAGTTTGAACGCTAATCCGAATATATTCATCCAAAGTTTAAATGAAATCTCTCATTCGAACTTTCCAATAAATATAGTTGTTTCCGTCGAAAAACGGAGGAACAGAAAATGATTCACTCATCTAGAATTTATTAAGGGTCAGAAATCGAATTAAGGCTCTGATACCAATTGAAAATATGTAGTTCGACCCAAACAACACCTAGATGGGAGTGAATAGGTGATTATGCGAAATTAAAATTATTTAACAATTAATTAGCAACAAGTCACTATTAATTATTTTTTAGATGGTTAATCATGCAATTCATATTTTTCTATATTGAATTACCACAATTATGAAAGCAATAATAACAAAAAATTGATCACGGAGAAACCCAAATGGGTAAAAACTTCAAGCACTTTGCCAGTCAACAAATCACTATAAACGATTTATAACTTACAGTCTACCAGATTAGACGATGACACGTACTATCTGATCTTCTGACTGTAATTCCAACAGCTTTCCTAGATTTTGTGCTCTTGCACCAACTCTCAGCTGCAGTTCCAAAGCTCTCCTAGATTGTGCTCCCTACAGTAACTCCTAGTTTTGTGAACTTGTCAATCTCCTGTGGATCATGAAGAACACCGCATTCTTCAACGAATGGAACTCCAGTCACCTTCCTTTGATTTTCAAAAACTCTGACGGATATGAAGGAAATAGCGGTTTGGTATTTGGATTATGAATCTGATGTGTTCACCTCCAAAAGTCAATAACCAGACGAAGGTTGAAAGCAAAATAGATGAAGATGATCTCAAAAGAATGTGTTTCTCTCAATGTTCGACCCTTATGAAAAATCATTCTGTGGCATTTGGATATTTATATGTAGGTTATGGAATGAATTGGCAAGACAAAAAGTCTTTAAAAAACGAATCAAAAAATTTTGGATAGCACTGTCGCTCTAGCGATGGTTGAGCGACAGTCAAGCGACAAGTTGTCGCTCGAGCGAAGTCAATGCGACAGGCTAACAACAGTGTCACTGTTTTGGACGCTCGAGCCAAATCTTGACGACAGTCTAGAGAAATTGTTGTGCCGTTTTTCCTCCTTTTCCATTCTCGAACCCTAGCCTAATATAACACAATTTTCAACTATTTGCACATTACTCCTTGACTTTTTAAAACATATGAAATGAAGTCTCTTTTGTTCACAGATTTGCCAATTATATTAAATACCTAACAATGTCAATATGGATATAATTAAATTTTAAAAAAATTATACTTTCCCCTTGGCAATAAAAGTTTATCTAATGTTTTGATAAGCATATCCGGTCCTGGTCGATTGCATTGCGATAGATGCGGTAGGTTAAAATATTGTCTAAAAGTAGTTACTGAAAATTGGATTGTCATTGAATTTCTAATAAACGAAACCATAGACGAATAAAGTGATGAAAAAATACCTAAAAACCAAGAAGTTGCTTTACCAATGCAACATTGAGGTTTCCGCCTTGCCTGAGTTGGGTTTTCAAATAGCTTGAGGTCAAAATCCTTGTATTCAACTCCTATAGAAGGGGGTGACTAAGATTTTAATATTGAGTCATCATCGCGGATGTATTGGAAATATTATCTTGAGATAAATATAAAGTTAAATAAGCAGAGACAAAAAGAGTACAAAAAAAGGTCACTTGTTGGGTAAGATTTACATTATTTGACATATTGCTCATTATATTGGGGGAATGGACCCTCTCCTGGAGAAAAAGTGAAGCTCAAGAGGCTTGATAAATGTGTTTTACGTGCTTATTTAAACTTTTGAATATTTTGAATATTTTATTATTTGGGTTCAAGATTAATGATTTTACCCATCTTTTCTTATACATTATTCAGGTTATGTGTTGAACTTTTATCTTGTATTTTAATAATTATGGTTCAAGATTGCGATAAAACCTTGTCAAGTCTTCCATTAAATAATTGCAAACTTTTAGTTTAAACTATTTATGTTTGTTGACTATTTATGATTCTCTTATTTTATTTTGATGCTTGATACCATTAAAACGAGTTTTTGATTTATATTATTTTTGAGAAGTTCGATATAAATTAGCACATGGTAATAAGTAACACTAGATTCTGTAGGAGATGGAATTACTTTTATACTAATTGATAATCTGGATTTATATTACATTTTTATTAGCATTATTCATAGATATATAGTTGTGTCGTTGGTAAAAATTGAATTAGTTGAGAGAGAGAGAGAGAGAGAGAGTTAGTTAACACATATCATTTCAACATAGAATATGAATAGGTTTATAAACGTGAAATTGAGGATTGAGTAGATTAACAAGGATGAATTTGGGGTTCATAGTACCTTTGTGTTTTGATTAATTTCAAAACTTTATTTGCTTATTCTAATAGATAATTAGATATAATTAAGAATAAACTCAAACAATTAATTTGTGTTCCATAATTTGGTCTATTAGTTAATTAAAATTAATAAATAGATATCAATTATCGTGGGTTCGTCATTGTACTCATCATTATATTTACTTGTTTATGTTATATTTACTTGCGAGATGAAATCGACTACAAGGTCTAAGCCACGCTCACGATTATATATTTAGAACTTTTCAATTCCACAATTCAAATAAGTGAAAAATAAATCGAAGAATGTTCCTCAAAATAAATTGGAAATAATCCAATTAAAAAAATAAAAAATAAAATAAAACTAGGGTTAGTGGAGTATTTGTGCATTTCTATAATAAGATTGATGAGCTGGGTTAACGTAGGAAGGATGAATAATACAACACAATTTTTTAACAGTATTAAAAGGGTGGCCCCATGTTTCTCAGTAGCCAGGTAGCAAAAAAAAAAAAAAATTATTCGCAAAATTATTTTGTTTAGACATCATTTGAAAACTTTCAAATATTTAGAAATGTAATCATTTTTCTCTATTTTTATTTTCGTTTTTTTTACCATAAAAAAATAAATTATTTTTGTTAAACCTTATATTTTCTATTGTTGATTTACTGAAGAGGAATTAAAGAATCGAAGCTTTTTTTTTTTTTGGCCCGGGCTGTGTGCATGTCCAAAAAACGATTATTTATTTTATTTTATTTTTTGATACCCAGGTATACACCTTCGACGACTAATCCTGGGGTCTACGCCGGCCCCTCAAGACGCAGACCAGGTAAACCGCGGGATGTGCCCCAAACTGGTAAGGGTCCAAGAGTCCCCACACTGATATGCCAAAATCAACACTTGTTGCACCTTGCCTTCCAGGAGAACTCTTGCATTCCAGGATAAATCATGTCTTCCAGGAGAGAGCCTGCCTTCCAAGAGCCCCATGAATCGAACTCGCAACCTCTGATCTACCAGCAATTAAGAGTCTCGTCCTTTGCCAGTTGGGATGTGCCCCAGGGGCGTCCAAAAAACGATTATTAGCACATGGGACGTGTGTTTATATGGTTTCCATGATTTCTTAAGCTAAAATTGGGAAGGAGAGGATTAGATGCGCCATCAAGGCAATCTTGACAAGAATAAAACAGTGCGGTAGTGGCATCTGCTTCATGATGATGTTGGTTACTACTGCGCGTCGATAATTGCATCCTGGTTATGACAATCGAGATTAAAAAAAAAGGCTTAGTCTTCTTCACCTCATCAATCATTCTCCATTAATAAATCGTCTTCTAGGTTGGTGAGAGGTGATTGGTCACGATTGTTATGATCACAATAGGTTTAATCCTCTTTTCATCCTGAGATGACAAATCTATTAGCATCAAAATATAACAAAAAAATGAAAGATTTAATCTGTATATCTAATTTTTAATAATAAGTATATAATATCAAGTTTATGGCGTGTAATCGTCACTAATTATTACTGAAAGAAATGCTTTAAAACATTAAATATATAATTAATGTACTCCAAATTATATAAAGAAATAAGAATAAATGTATTTTGATAATTTTTATGTCAAATTTCTATCACTTTCAATGCTTAATAAAAACAGGAATGCTAGATTCAATAAATTTAATTTCAATATAAAAACACAAATTTTATCCTCTTATCCTCTTAGCCTTAGAAGTAGAATTGTGTAGATGGAACTGGATGCCCATATCTTATCCTCTTCAAGTCTAACACAAATTTTCAACTTTCAATTAGACTTCCAAATATGTGATTAGCAATCACCAAATAAGGCTGAAACAAGCTTTGTAATAGAATCACCATGAAATACTTCAACTCAAGGATCTTTGCTAGAATCACCACCTTCAACCACAAATGAAGCAAGATTAACTAAATCGGCACATTTGTAACTACATGGAGGCATATTCTCAAAAATGGCGTTGTTTCTAGAAATTGTATAATGGCACCTCTGGTAATGATAACAAAGCGGAATTATCCGTAACTTTCGAACTTGATTTAAACGTATTCATCAAAGTAGACTACAAACAAAACTCCGACACACTAAACCAAACTTACAATCCACCCAAGTCCTTAAACTATGTTGATTCATCAAAGATTCTGTAAAACCGTGGAAGATATATAATTGAGACTTTTTTCGTCCCTACAATACAATGTGAGTACCTCTACAAACCTTCAAAACTCTACTTTCACCAATGAATTTGTACATTTTCAAGTCAAGAGTACTTAAGGAAATAATATTTTTCTTTAAATCAGGAACATGCCGCACTGCATCAAGTGTTTAGACACTTCCATCAATCAACTTAATTTTCACCCTTCTTATGCCGCTATCCAAAAATGTGTATTATTATCGATCACAACAACACATTTGGAAACTTCTTCATATGTTGTAAATGAATCTCGATTGGGACACATATGAAAGTTGCAAGCCGTATCAAAAATCAAATCTTCTTTAGGTTTGGAATCGCCTTCAGAAATAATCAAAAACTCTCCAACATTGTGGAACGTTTCTCCAATACTAGCTTCACTTGAAGTATCTAATTGCTTTCACTTCTAATTAGCTACAACCAATTTTTCTTTATTCTACAACTTATAGCAATCCTTAACCAAGTACCCCTTCCTTTCGCAATAATTATAAATTTTATTTGTAAAGTTAGATCTTAATTTGCCCCTTACACAACCACCATCAACAATAAGGCCATCTTCATGAGCTTCAATTTGAACAAAATGCTTCATCTTCTCATTTGAATATAGAGCATCATAAACATTTTTGATAGTTAGAGTATTACGACTATATAGAATCATGTTTCTAAACGATATATATGAAATGGGCAACAAACACAGTAAAATCAAACTCAAATCTTATTCATCATATTTAACCTCTAAAGTTTCAAGATCAGCGACGATTTTCTTAAACACAACTATGTGATCTTCAAGAGACATACCTTCTGTCACATGATGAGAATAAATGCGCTGCTTCAAATGCAATTTGCTAGTAAGACTCTTAGTCATGTACAATTGCTTCAATCTTAATCATAACGCAACGGCAGACTTCTCCCTCAAAACGTCGTGAAGAATGTTATTCGAATGATGACGATGAATTTGTGATAGGGCCTTCCAATTCATATGTTGTTTCTTCTCATGATTCCAAACTGTGGGAATGTTGTCAAATCCCACAACACATCGTCCAAATCCATAGGAGCAAATATTGCTCGCATCTTTATCCGGCACAACGAAAATCTTGAGCTATGATCCAAAAACAAAATATCATACTTTATGGTTGCTATCCAAAAAATAAAAATAAAAAAATCTCCCTTTGAATTATGCCTTAGCTCTGATACCAGTTTATTATAAACAACAACGAAATATCAGATAACCCCGATACCCGTTTGTTATAACAATAGGCGAGAAAGTAATATGACACAATATGAAATAATTGATCACAAACTCAAAAAATAAAATAATTGACTGATAAATAGAGTTTTCACTAAAATATGGAGAAAAAATATAATGATTTTGTTTTTTTTTTGTAATGAGGTTAAACAACGTAACAAAATTGTAGGGAATATCCAAATATATATCCAAGACCTAGAAGTAGAGTTGTAGATAGAATGAAATGCCCATATCTTATCCTCTTCAAGTTCAACACAAATTCATATCTTTCAATTGGGCTTCCAATAGAACTTTAACTAGGATTTGCTAAATAGATTTCGAATAAAATTCCAAAGTAACATTCCAAATGATTTCTTGTTAAGTCGACTTAAATTAGAATTTTCAATTATCTTCAAAGTAGAATTCAGGTCACACCGTAATTCTAACAAATAGTTTTAAACAAATGATATTATAATATAAAGAACGTAAAATTTTGAAGGGGACTATTGAAATACGTAGTCAATAATAAATTGAGGGGGAAAATATTGTGATATGTTCGCTATGATATTAAAAAGTATAATCATTGTTTTAACTAAACTTAATAGATGTAAAAGTTTTAAAATAACCCCGTGAAGTATAAATTTAATTTATAAATCACGATTAAATTAAACGATGTCATTTTTAAAGTGTCATACAACGACAATTGTAAAAAAGTTTACTTTACAACACAATTTAGAATTATCAATTTTAAAGGTGTTAGCAGAGGTGGCAATCGACTTGACCCCATGCCCATGAGCTCAGCTCATCAAAGTGACGAGCCGCGTGTATGCTCAGCTTGTCCCTCAAGCTGAGCCTTTGACCTCATCGCTCGTGGCCAAGGTGAGCTAGGCCCCACGAGTTCAACGTTTTTTTGTGTTTTTTTAACCCTTCTCCTTTTATTGAGAGTTAAAATTGTGCATGAATAACTTGTTACGTGTACAAATATTTTTTTTTTATTTTTAAAATCAACCATCCAAAAACAAAGAATCCATTTTGACATTTCCTCGAGTTCTTCCAGGTATTGTGAATGAAGCGTCTGACAAACACATGAACCAAATACACTTCATGTGTTTTAAAACTCACTTTGTTGACGTTACCTAAAATTTGAAGGGATTGATTCTTCATTTTCAGAGGCTTGCTTTTATTGATGCAACAATTCTTTTTTTCGTTTAATTGAATGTAGATAATATGTTGTTAGCATTATGAAGAATCTCGATTATCATAAAAGCAATTATTTTTCATGCATAATCCAATGGGAGTCCATGTGGCATACAATTGCAGCTATATAACCTTTTTTTATTAATGTCTTTCCATAAATACGAATTAAATGATATAACACAACCATATTTACGTAAAATCATGAATCAATGGATTCTTGGTTTTAATGAAATAATCTACGGTATCAAAATAAAGAGTAAAATTTCTACTTACCCCAACATACTTTGATTGAAGATATTATTTCACAAATGTTGTGAAATGCTCATTGTCCACTGTGTTTAGTGGCAACTCAACACCATTAATGAACTTCACTGTCCTTCACAAATTCTTTCCTCCAAATACACCATCGTGCTAAGTGTTGTAAAATTAGTGTATGAAGAATAAGTATCAAATTGCAATTATGTTTGAGATCAACCAACAAGCCCATGTGTGGCCATACAGTTGAGGTAGTGGCGGTTGAGGTGGGTAGTACAGATACCTTTTGCCATGCTAATCGTGTTGGACAGTATTTACACACTGCTTTACATTGTTAAACTTCATCGACTGTATGACCCCTTTGAATAATTTTAAGTGTTCCCAACACTTTTCAATTTTTTCTCTTTTGCTTCCCTCGTGCTGGAAATTTCTTGTTTTGATTGGGCAGCGGCTTCTGCAATTTTATCCAAATCGATTGGATGACTACTCATGTGAGTATTGTCTATGCCCATTCCCAACAAAGTGATGTCATTGAGATTGAAAAATTCATTGTGAAATTGAAATTGTAGTATCATAGGTGAGTGAACAATGAACAAGCCCTTATAAAAAACATTAGGATCCATGTATATGAAATAGAATAAAAATGTATTAAAAGAATAAGATTAAATAGAATAATAGTAGAGAATGTAACTTGAATGAAAATGACATGTATAAATTGGATAACATAGAATGTAATGTAGATAATAGAAATGAGAGAATGAATGTTAATAGATATAGAATTGAATATAAATTATGTAATAGAATTGATAGAATGTGCATGTCTCGAAACGAGTCCGAGTCACCTTGAGAAACAAATTAAATGGAGTTTACTCTGACAACATATCTTTTTCAAGTTGTGGATATAAATTGTTGGACTGGTAAATTGGCTTTATGGTTATCTGGTGAATACGTCAATCGTACTCGGAAGATAATCGAGAGAGACAGGAAGTTACACTTCTATCCCCAAAAAAACATAACGTCGGTTAAGCAGATAACGATGGTTCATGATTTCATAATTTTCTTTTTGATTTCTTTTTCTTCTGTTAGGAATGGAGGAGAAAAATATTGTCAAATCTATCAAGGGAAATTGGTACGACTGAAGCAACATGAGTCATAGTAAGTTGTTACACAATGCCTATTATACAACAATAATGCCGTCATATTTCTTCATTTTCTTAATTTTTGAGAGAGAATTTAATCATCAAAATCTTTCAAGCTTGGTTTATGGCACCGTTTAATTCTTAACGCGTGATACATAGAAAACACTACTAAAGTCCAGGAGTTATGAACCAGATGGTGCAATGGGTTGGACCTAGCTAGGATTGAACAAAACTCCCGTTCGAACCAAATCGAGTTATACTTCTTAAGTTAAGCACACGAATGTGTATCTAAATTGAGAACCGACGTGTTTGATTTAGTTCTCGGTACGAGACTAAGAATTGAAGAACCGAATCTCCATAATTTTTTTTTTTATCTTAAATAAGTCAAATTATTTTATTTTTTAAAAAATAAATTTGCTAACTAAATAATTTAGCTCAAACCTAAAATATGATTTTTCCTATTTCTAATTTAAAGACCAAGCCTAACTTAATCAAATTGATCTCAGTTTTACACAAATCTCTTATTCTACCGTGGTATCATTCTAGAGAAATCGAATTGCAAGTTTGGCTGCGCCTCTATTCATTATTAGGAGCTCGATATTTTCCTCCTCATGTAATTTTAATAGTCAAATCTATGAACAACTCAACAAAGAGAGACGCAAAAGATATCATGGAATTGGACTACTTAATTTTGTAAGAGCTAAAATTGAATATGTCATTAGCTGAATTAATATAGCACTGTTGTAAATATTAAAATATTTAATTATTGTACAAAAATCGGGAACCGAATGAAACCGAACTTGAACGGTTCCATAATTAAATTTGGAACCGACTGTTCCACTTATTAAATACCTGAAATTTAGGGTTCAATTTGATTCTCTTTAAAATCAAACTGAATCGGACCATATCCAGCCCTAGACCTAGCTGTATCACCACTTCATCCAATCCACGGGAGAGGGGTTAGTCACTTAGGAACAAGAAATTGGTACAAATGGCCCTATATCTATAGGGTTGCTATGCAAATAGTCTTTAATTTTTAAATCTTGGCGTAAACATATCTAAGCTTTCACTTAATTGGCGCAATTGGTCGTTTTGAATGATTCAATTAATATGATAGTTAAAAAGATCAAACTTTTGATATAAATACTAAAATACCTTTACTTTAATTAAATAATAAATTAAAATAATTAAAAAAAATCTGGCATAAGAGCATTTTCAATGCAACCGTTGATATGATTGTTTAAAAAATTGTGCCATAAAAGCAATATAGAATGTGTGAAAATATCTTATCCCATGCAAGTTGCCATGACATTTTGACGATGTCCATATTTACTCCCCTGTTGGCAGTGGCGGATCCAGGACTTCGAGTCAGCCCGGGCGACCGTGGGTCGTCGACCGTTTTCAACAATTAAATATTAAGAACCCCATTTGATACTTTTTTTTTTTGCAAAACATGCATTTTGTAATAGTGATTTGATGGAAACATGTGGTTAAAAATGAGAATTTTTTTTGAATTTGTATGTAATATTATTTTATTGAAAAATGTGCGGTTGAAAGAAGAGAGAAAAATATATTTAAAAACAAAAATCAAACAAGGTTTAAAATTAAAATATAATAATTATTTTGTTCAAATTCAACATATATAATTTTGTTGTAAAAATTAACAATATTTACCAACTAATATTGTGGCTAAGTTTT
>CAIGRP010004729.1:0-11356 GCA_903798385.1 Fraxinus cuspidata
CATAGGTTATAGATCAGAAATTCAAGAGATTTGCTTACACGCCATTGATATCTCTGACCTCAGTTCTTCGAGTGGGTCACAAATTCAATTAACCAGAATTGAAATTATTTGCTCCGATGAGTACTTTGTAAATTAAACCAGTGGTTGTTTTTCAATTTCTAATTTTAAAAAAATAGATTTAAATTACACTAACACTGCTCAGTCACCAACAATGTTGTGTCAATATTCTCCAACGACCGCTATGTTTCTCCATCTATCTCTACTATCTGAGCCAACAATGCTTAGTTGCGCTGAGCAACGATCAATTCACCACTGAAGAAGTTGTTGACTATCTCTGTAAATTCTATCTTTCTTCCAATGAAGTTATTTGAATGCCGATATCTGTGAGGTTGCATGTTGATGAACGAGTACGCAGGAGTGGGGACGGGGTTTGGTGGGGGTGGGACGATTAATCTAATTTAATAATATTATTATTTAAAATTAAAATATTGGATTAATATCCGACTTTTGAAATTTTAAATTTAATAACTAAAAATTGAACTGGTGCATACTTAATACTTGATATATGATTTTTTCCCCTTTATGGAATTAGGAGATGATCCACTTTGAGACGGGTTTGCCCAATTGGTTGAGTCTGGCCCATTAATAGAGAGCCTAGCGGGTACGATGCCGTATTAAGAACAAAGTTTTCATACCAACAATTTCATCGATACAAGTTCCTTAGACTAATTCATGCTTGTTTATCGAGTAATGATATTTTTAGTGTACCTGTATATGTAATAGCGAGTCACTATTATATACTAGACAACGTGATAGTTGTTCACTACCACATATAGTAATGCTTAGTCTGTTAAATGTATTAGTTTTATTTTATCTTAAAGATAGATTAATCATTTTATTTATGTTTGTACAATTATTTAAAGCTTTGTTTTCTCAACTAATCAAGAACCATCCTCTCTATTTGTATTATTCATTTAATCCCACTTGGATAGATAGTAGTATTCTCATTTCTCGTAAAATTTGATTCTCCAACCAAAAGGCACATGCCTTTGACTAAGCTTGCAATAAAAGATTCAACTAACCAATACAAAGTGCCATACCAGAGGATAGCCTTATAGAAATAATAAATTTGTACTTGATTAACTGCAATAAAAGGTTCAATTAAATATAAAAATTTATAACTCGTTTATTATGATCTATCACATACTTACATTTAGACTGGTGTTCTAACAACGTTAGTGTTGGATAACATTATTCATGGATTAAATCATTCCACTCACTGAGCAATGTCTTCTTCATCCATAACTTCGGTTACAAAAATAATGGGAACTTATCTGATAATGAACAATCAAATTGAATTTTCTTTTATAACGATGAAAATAAATTTGATTATTGGAGCAACTCCCTCTCTAATTGTTCTGGTACAAATGATGTGATCAGATGGTAACAAATTTGAATGACAAATTGTTAGTTCGAAGTTTGATTTCAACTTCTATAACTTTATCCATTTAATTCCGATTTTATTATTTTTCCTTTCCTTTTTTTCCAAGGAATATCTTTTTCGGTGATTAAAAATTAATTGCACCTTTTCATATCAGTTACTATAAAAGTTGGAATTTTCATGTTCGGTTCTCCAAAACGATATGAGAATGGAGTGGGCCTCATTCACAAGTGGTCAGTCCCAAACAAATAAATAGAATTAGGAAATACTTTTAACTTTTACTTATTAATCTCCAACTGAAGAAATTTCCGTTAAGTACTTAGTCCTCGTGTACACTTAAAAATTCTGGATATCAAGATAGATAGAAAAACTAGTTCATTTACAAAGATATGAAATCAACTTGTCGTTCAAACAATAAATTACTGATCAAAACCCTGAAGGGTAGCTCAGTTGGTCAGGTCTTGAGTTTGCTCCCCCATGATCATCAGTTCGAGTCCCCTCAGGGTCACTGGAGGTTTACCCCGTCGTTCACTTCAAAGCCCCGTGAAATTAGTCGAGGTGCGCGCAAGCAATCCGGACGCCCAAAATTATCAAAAAAAAATTATAATAAATTACTGATCAAAAAGTTCAATGTTTAATTTCCTCATTTCTAGAGACCACAAAAAATACTTATAATGCATATAAGTATTTCTTTCTTTCCATTAATCTAATGTTCGCTCTTTATCTATAAAATCCACTTCAGTTTACTATTACATTTTCTTTTTCACATTGTCTGATTTTGTAGAAGAGTTTTATGTTCCAAATCCATTTTCGCTTTCTTTTTTCATATCGAAATTTCTCTATCCACCACATCCTCATCCCAGATATGTAGTTATTTCATGTATTTTTTGGCATTCAATTTTATGTTTTTCTTGGGATATTTACTAATTAAATGTTTTTTGTAGGATGGTGAAGTCACATTTCCACATAGCAACTATAGTACATTAAAATCATTTCGAGTCAATTTTGAAAAAAAATTTATTCAACGACATTCTCTAGTAAAATGACTTAACTCTTAGCTAAAAGATCAGCCAATAAATACGTCACATGGAGGTGTGTACTCAATTAAAAGACCTTATGTAATAAAACGAGTAATTAATGTGGAGAGGCATGAAGGTGTTTGAATAGAGTATTCTGGAGAGGTGTATGGTCAAAGGATGTTTGGACATCAATTTATATCCTCAAAAATATGGTCCATTATATCCTTGTCTACGTCTTTGTCTTGTACCACTATGGCCACCATCAACTCATCAAAGATTAACCAAGAATTCAAATCATCAATTTAATTTTGGTCAACATTTATAATAATGGCATAAAGGAGCTCATAATTTTATTATTGATCATCAACTTATTGTTTGAGTAACAATATGGTCTTCAATCTTTCAAAATGAGCAAGGTGGTCATCAAATTTTTTACAGATGTACATTGGTTCCGATAATAAAAAATGTACAAATCTTCGCTAAGTCATCACTTAAACCTCATGAAAACATTCTCACTACTTCATTTCATATGATTATCTAAAGTTCAAGAGTTTTTTGGGTTGCCAATTATAGGATTTTCTTAAAAGTATCTATTTGCATTATGAGGGATCTAATTTTAGATATTTTAAGTAGCGATTTTTTAAATAGTCCAACTCATGTTTATGAGTTTATTATCCAGTGATTTTGAAAGTTTGTTTGAAAGAATATGCCCCTTATTGAAATTTCTATGAAATTCTTTGCTCATAAATGATATTTTATTTATAATTCATTTTTTCACATAAAAGTTAATTTTTAACTTAAAGATGAAATTATTACTTATTATTAGTTTTTAAGTTATACGTAATTTTTTACTTGTAAGTGAATTTTACAGTTATAAGTTAATTTTTGTACTTATAAATACATTTTTACTTATAATTATTTTATTGTATTTTATAAGTGAATTTTAACTTATTAGTAATATTTTTATTTTATTAACATTTTTGCCATAAAAGTGTGTGTTTATTTTATAAGTAATTTCTTACTTATGAGTAGTTTTTTTAGTTATAAAGTAATTTTTAGAATTATATAATTTTTTTAATTATTGTATTTCTATTTATAAGTTCATTTTGAAAATTCCGTTTATTGAAAATAATTATTTTATAGATGATAAAATTGAAATAGAATTTGAGAAACGATCAAAACCAACCAATTTGATAGGTTGATAAATATGGCCTTAATTACACTACATTCATTTTAGATGGTTTTTAAACCATCCAAATCAGTGCCTAAAGAACTAACAATTATCGATTTTTCAGACTTTTCATAAATGGTGCTAGCCAAAAAAGGTAAAGAAAAGCTCCCAAGAAGGCAGGAATAAAATTATTGTAGCACATTAATATAGAGAGAGGAAATCACATTTCATTTGTAATTAGTACTTATTTCAAGATTTTTATAGAGTACAAAATGCTTTATTGCAATTGATAAGAGCTATTGTTTTATAAAAGTCAATTAACGTTCCCGATGCATAGCTCAGTGGTATAAATGACAGGAGCGAGGTAATCTCTGTTGAGCTGGCAGCCGCAGTGCGAAAGTTCGATTTCTACATCTTACGAGGTATGAAATTGGACTTTTTGTGGGCACTAGTATGACGGCTCTTATACTCTGGCATATTCAGACACATCTCGCGATTTACTTCCTCCACAATGCTTTAGGGGCGGGGCGATGGGGACCTTCAAAATTGGGGTTCAACATTTTTAAAAGTCAATTAACAAGACGGTCGAAGGAAAACATTAATAAACTCGTGTTCTATAAAAGTAGACTAGATTATGTACCTACACGCATGTTCAGTGAAAGCAACTCTAGTTATACACTTCCAATCCTATTCTACTAAAAATAAACCATGGAATAACATAGAGCAAAGACAAGGTGATTCTTTTCATCATTTAACAAAAATTATATCCAAAACAAAAAATTCTTACATACAATGCTACAATTCTTTATGTACTCAAATCATGACCCTCATGTCACCTATTTCCCTTTCTTTTCTTTTTTCTTTTTCCCATTTTATCCTTGCAACAAATATAGAGTTTCAATTAAGGACAAAATCAAAACGGAACGACGTCACTGCACGCAAAATCATCCGAATTTGCAATTGAGTCCTCCGGCCATGAATCTCGCAGCAATTTCAGGAGCATTTGTGCTTTACGCTTTGCTCTCTCTGTGCAATCACTCTGAACAAGCAATAGCAGCTTAATCAACACGCCGGCAGCCACTGCTTCACGCTGAGTCAACTCGGAGGCAGAGCAGAGCGAGAGCAATGCCCCTGCTGCGTACTCGGTTGCTCGGTCGGAGATCTTTAGAATGATTTTTACCAGAATCGGTACTGTCAGCGAATGGGCTGCGAATGCGGCGCAACCTGATGGAATCCGGCAGAGTAATTCAACTGAGGCAAGTGCTCTCTCGGAATCGCATTTCTCGAATTCCCCTAGGCGGTCAATCAGCGCCTCCACTGCTCCAGCCGCCACCGCCTTGTGCCGGTGTTGCTTCACCAAGCACAAGGCGAACAATGCCTTGATTCCAATTTTCAATGCCCTTGGATATGCTAACGGGAAGTTCAATATTCCAACGATACCCTCGAATATTCCGTGAGCATTACTGATTTGTGCTCGGAGATCCGGTGACCTTATCCCGGCAACAACAATCTCAATCAATGCCGCCGAGTTGACTCGGACTTCAACCGAAGAATGAAACAGTAGATTTACAAGGTATCCAACTCGGTCGGAATCGGTTGCCACAAACAGACACTCCGGCTCCGAAAGAGAAAACAGGGACAAAATCGCGACAGACTCGTGGCTTAATTCGGAAAAATTCGAATCCGAATCCAAATCGGAAAATGCTATCGCGAGAAGAATCTCACGTGCGTTATTCGCCGCAATGACGGATCGATTCTTATCCGAGTCACGCGCGAGTCCTCTGAGTCTCCTCAAAGCCGACAATCTCAAGCCAAACGGCGTCGACTCAGAAGATGCCTTGTTCAACAAATTCCTCACCATTGTCGGATCCGCAGGCTGTTTCGGGGTAGGAATTCTCTCAACACCAAAAGACTGGTTGGCAACGCACCAGTCCTGAATAAGCCGCCGGAGAGTATGATTCGGAATGAGAGTGAAATCCGTCAACGGCAAGCGTGTGACTGGGCACGTCGTATTTCCGGTAGCCACCCACGACTCAATACTGGTCCGATCATACGTCTGGCCCGTGCAAACAGTCACCGGATCACGCATCAGCTCAAGCGAAATCGGGCACCGAAAATGGTATGGGATCTGCACACCCACATCCAATGGCTCCAAACTCCCAGGCATGTTATATTCTTCCCCAATTCGTTTATATCTCTATATATATGTGTAATCTTTCTGTTTCTATAACTCTATATGTATGAATAAGAACTATAAAGAGAAAGCGTATAGAGAGAGGAGGGACTGCAAATTCTCTTTCGGTTTGCTGTGGGAGTGATGGGTTATATACGAAATGGAACAAAGGGACACGGCCAGGGAATTCTTCTCTGTGAACATGTACTACTGCTGCTGCTATTCCCCACACGTGTGTTTATATCCTTGGGTTAAGGATTTAACCATAGTTGGTTTTGACTGGTTTGGTCAAAGATGAATCTGGGACCCACTTTCATGCTGAAATCTAACTCATGTTTACATCAATGTGAATTGAAATCGCCCTGTTTGTTTATTACTTGATTTGAGGTTAGTTGGGCTAATTCATGTTTCATAATTATTGATAATGATAGCTTTATTCTTTATTTTTCTACGTACCATTCTTGTTTCGAAACTCTTTCGGAACTTCAAAAAAAATCTCGATTCGGAGTTTGATCGATAGCCCAAAAAGGATGACAAGTTGAACAAGGAATCGATCTAGTAGATCAAAGGATTTAAAGTAGGGCTGTACGAGTGGACGTATGTCGAGTTGGTTTCATTTGATGTTTGGTCCAACATGATACTAAACTTATCAATTTGGCTTGATAATTTATCGAACTGAATCAATTCAGAATTGAGAATAAAACTAAACCCACCCAAATCGAACAATCTTTGATCGATTTAGTTTAGGGTATTCGATTTGGGTTTTTGTTCAATTCAAACAAAATCATTTTTTATAATTGTGAGGTCAATTTTTGCAGGCTCGGATTCACCAAATTTTGGAGGCACGAAAAACAAACACCAGAAAGGAACTATGCTCTTTACCTGTAGCATTATCGGGGGCAAGGACCTCAATTCCAACATTCATTGCCATTTCACAATGTTGAGACTTAAGAAAGACGAGCGTTTGTGTGGAGGAGCGTCTCAGACAATGAGTGAAGGAGAGACCAACTATTTTGTTATCTAGATTTATAATTTTTTGTTCTTCTTAGTTGTTAGTAATATGTTATTTTTTATCTTATTATTATAATTAAAAATGTGTAAATTGTTCGGATTGGTATGTATTGATAAGGTTTGATAAAGCAACACGCAAATCGACCAAATCCAAAAAAATAACCTTAAAAAATTGATCGCTTATTGAACAGTTGGAATAACAATCCAAATGTGATTTTAGTTTGAATTAATCGATTACTCATTTCGAGTTTAATATCCACATCTAATTCAAAGGATGTGCTAGAGCCAAGATGGGGAAATATGGGTGAACGTTGTGTAGTCAAAGTTGTAACATTTATGTATAGGTGCATATTTCTAAGTGGAATTCAACAAGGTTTTGAAGACTATCCCGTCGAGGGAATTCAACCCTATTTTGTATGGATTAAAATCAAATTTTTAGTAGATTTTGATATAAATTGATGAAATGTGTGATTACAAAGTTATGAAATTCTTGAAATATATTTTTAAAATTAATTGTTAACTTTGATCGATAACGCTCAATATAGTCACCGTACAGGCCAGTTGGATGAATTTAGTTTAGTGTGGACTCTGCCAAGAAGATTCCAGGCAACACCTGTGAATAAAAACAGCTCACTCAATCTTGTTGTCCGAACAACACAAACTTCTAGGTTTTCTTTGACTATATTATTTTAATATAGATTTTGTAGGGATAAGAACTTTTTGTTTGAAAATTCATAAATCATTATAGTTTTGAAAATGTGGTAAAATTAGTTTTTGTTAGTAATTGAAAAAGTAGTTTATTTGGTGATATCTGAATGAGTATTTATCTGAAAAAGTAATAAAACGATATTTGTGATAAAAAATAAGGATAGACTTATTTATATTTTCACATAGTTTGAAAAAATGTAATTAATACATTTGAAAATATGATTTTTTTTCTTATATTTTTTTCTAATATACACTTACATTAAATAACAATTTAAATATGATTAGTTTATATATGTTGATAACAAGATACATTAAATATGGGTATTTTAAAAAACTAAAAATATCTATAGTTTCAATAAAAAAAGTAGCATATAATTTAGGACAAATGAAAAAGAAAATCAAACATATTTTTATGGGACGGAGGTAGCAACATTTTACATGTTTCATACCAAGGTAACACTCCCAATTAGCCCTTGAATACATAGGAGAAACAACCAGAGAACATATAAATAATTCAAGAAAGTAGTAATTATCGTAAGTGATTCGTTCTACCAACAAATAAAGCATTCCATCAAACTGATGTAATCTCTAATATATAATAGTAAGAATCTCATGTACAAGAAATGCAACTTAACATTAATCAAGTAGACACTTATCAAATTATTTATTTGATTCATGGCAAACAAAACTAAAACATGTTTGATTGTATTTAAATTTTACTTTTCTTGAAAGTATATAAAAATCTACTTTCTAATATGATTTTTGTTAGTTAAAGAGAGTCATTAAAAAAATCATGCCTATTTCATTTGTGTGATGGTCCAAATTTATGCATTCAAATCGTTATGTCATATGTACAGTTAGCTTTGAAAGAGTATATGTCCATATTATTTTCCACAAATTTATATCACATCTACAAAATTCAAAATCAAAATTTCCGTTTTATGAGACTTAAAGTTTAATCTTTGTAGCAATTAAAAAGATATCAGGATTCATTTTAAATCTATCATAAGTAGAGGTCTTGCTGGGGACGTGTTGTGAGGAGTAAGATGGGTAAAGACTTTGGGTATAATGACTTGAATCGTTACCGTTTGATTTTTATTTTATTTTATTAAAATTCTACTTTTAAAAATTAAAATAATTGATAAAACATAATCCAACAAATTCTATCTTATTTATTTCATTGTTAGAGCATAACGTGACAAACATTTTCTCTGATTCCAAATATATTGTGTCTCAACAAAGTTTTCCACACCTTGAATGAATACATTCAAGACATCCACAATATCAGAATATCTACATCCATCGATAATGGTAGCCGCACCTGCACTAGAAGTCGCACAACAGTACAAACACAACTATTCATTTGAACCACCAAATAGATGTGTATTTGTTTTTGTTTTGGATTTTACTGGCCACTGTTGGGTTAGTCAAAGGTCAAAGATGAACAGACTAGTGTGAATGGGCCAGGTTGTCTATCCAACCTTAATTATTCGTGCCCAAAAAAATTTAAAAAAAAAAGTTTTTATTACTATTGACAGTAGTGGGTGATCTCGAGTAGTCAGCAGTGGACCCACTCCACAAGAAAACGATGTTGATTAAGTAGGTCCCACAACATTCGACCAATTATGTCATTCTGTATCATACAATTGGTTCACAAGGAATCTGTTTTATCCATCACACGTTAGCATTAATCCATCTTTTTTTGCCTTTTTTTCCTTTTTACTCTTCCCTTGTGGTGGGTGGCGCTAGCTGGGGTCAGACGGTCAGTGAGTCAGGAGAACTAACTGGCTACTGCTTTTTTGCCCTTTCTACTTACTTTCATTTGTTGTTTGGGGGGCCATGGAGGTCAGGAAGAACAGTCTGACTACTGCTACAAGGGTGGCGGGTGTCGTACAGCGGGCGGAGGCACGCGGGTGGGACGGGTGGTGGTAGGGTTGGGGTGGCGTTAGAACAGTGTGGGGGCAGGGGCCAGTAAACAGAGGACCGTGTATGTCTGTAGTCAACCGGGCAAGATTGCCGGTACAGCTACATCCTTTGGTTCCCCGATGCACGTGAAACAACTCTCTCGCACGTGTTCCCAGCTAAGCACTTTCTTTTTTTCTTATTTTGTTGTTCTGTCATTCCACCTTGGTTTTTAAATTTTTCCTTCAAACAGCTCGAACCAAAAACAAAAATAATTTATATTGTAGGAATAAGAGACTAACGAATATAGCTAGTTCAGCGACTTAAATAAAAATCAAATTTAAACCAGAGGGAAAGGAAAAAAAATCGATTATTAAAATGGAACTTTACAATACGATAATGACTAATAGTGTTTTTATCTAATTACAAATATTATTATTGAGTGTCCATGTCGCAATGAATATATTTTAATTATTATATGTAGTTAAGTTGTCTATAACAACATAAATGTTAATAACTATACCCATACAAAATATTTTATCTTTTATATATATATATAAACTACTTATTTTTCAACATGTTGTCCAATCTCTTTAGGCTCAACTTTATTAGCAGAAAAGCATTGTGATCTAAGCGTCGTGTGCAAAAAAGTTCAAAAGGAAGAGTAATTTAGAAAGAGTTTTATTAAAAAAAGTCAATATTATAAGTATTAGAATATTAGAAGGATCATGTTACACTGCAGATTTTTTAACATAAAATTTGATATAATGCAACGTGACATTATATCAAATAAAGTTAGTCTTCATATCAAATCATCTTCTGCCACCTTAAATTATGTCAAAATATCTGTTAAAATTTTCTGTCAAAGTGGCAAAATCTATATTAGAATATCTACCTTTTTTGGAATTTTTCCATTGTAAAAGTAACATGGCTTATGGCTCTCAAACATTTCTTGTTGATGTCACTTAGAGTAGCATCTTTTTATTAGCAAAATTAGTTTAAAAATTCAAATGTCATAATCAACTTTTTCACTTTTTCATCATTCATTAATTTGTTGGGTGGAATCTTAACTATTGGATGCAGCATGACACATCACAAACAATTAATCATTTAATTTAATCGTATTACTTGTATACGCATCTTATCTTGTTACAATTGTGAATAATGTGATAGCATATCACATAAATATTGTACACAAGGATCTTGCAATATTGAGGTATATATATGTATGTATATATACTCTTTTTTTCAAGAATAAATTGAGAGAATTTCAATGAAACCACGTTTGATCGTGAATATAGAAACACGGTGAGACTCGCTACGTTGTACACAATTTTTAATGGATTGTGTTTTGCAGGAGAGATTTTTCCAAACTTTTGAAATTACTTTTTGCCTTTTTGGGCTTTAAGAACCATACATTCTATTTAGGAAATTCGTCGCAAGAATAAAGTGTAAAGAAAGCAAGCTAGTTGGCTTTTGATTTGGCCATGTGAATTTGTAAATTTAGTGGTCCCATATTCTAATAGTGTTTTTTAATGTCAATTTCAAATAGTTGAACCCACCTTTCAAGTGGTCGATATGTTATAAAAGAAATTTATATTTCAATTGGATATTAGATGTGGTCTATATTAATTGAGGTTATCAAAATTTAAAAAATCATATTAATTTTTGGAATTTAACTCATCAAAAGAAAAGATATTAAAGGATGAGTATGGACCACGCCCTATACCAAAATGATCTCTTAGAGTCCGTTTGATTGCAAATGTGGAAAATTGGTGGAAAGAAAATGAATTTCAGGAAATTGAATTGCCTAGAAATTGTTTTACTGGGAATTATAATTAATTGTGTTTGACTGATATAATTTTTCACCTGGAAAATGTTGAAAGTTTGGTGTCCGTTTGACTTTATTTTTTATGATAATTATCCATGAA
>CAIGRP010004730.1:0-16253 GCA_903798385.1 Fraxinus cuspidata
AAATTATATAGTTCTCTGTTTGAGAGTTTTGATTTCGATCTCTTTCTTCTATATCCTCTTTTTCTTTTATACTTCTTTGACGGTTTTTCCTTTGCAATGCCGTTTGAGGAACCCTTGGAACACTGCTTATCGCCCAATAACCTCCCACTTTCTCCATGATAGATGATTTGTCACTAAATGGATGCTTATTATTTTGTAACCACCCACTTCTCCCATNTGCTCTTGGATCATGGAATAAACTGCTTTCGTAACCGTCACTTTATGCACGCTTGAGTCTTGGGCGTTCTACCTGATTGGGCGTTCTGCAAGCTTGGGCGATAATGATCACCCCGATTCTGAGCACTTATCAGCTTGGGCAATATTGGGCCTCCGTTAATGACTTTGTTTCCGGCTGCTGTTTTATGGCTCTTCATGATTTCTTTTGGGCCTATCTTTCAAACTTCCTACTTGAGTTCCCGTTTTTGGGCCATTTAATTGGACCTCAGTTTTATGCGTCAACAAGTACAAACGATAGTGATGTTTTGTGCTAAGTACTCAAAAAAATTGAGTATATAAGTGTGAAAATGAGCAAAGATTGAAACGGTCATTGTAATTAGAATGTGGCTTACTAATAAAAAATTGTAATGTGTAATTACTTTTTATAAAATATTAAAGATATACATGCAACAAAAAATTTGGAAACACATATACAAAATGAACAAGAAAGTCACGTAGATGTCGGTTGCTCTATTCTTTCCTCTCAAGGCTTATCGGTTGGTAGACAGTAGTGTAAATAAAACAGTCAGGTGCGGTACGAAATTGAGGTGATTTTTTAAAAAATGAGTTTTGTAATAGTGACTTTTTAAGAATACGTAGATAAAGGTAAGAAAAAATTTGAAGTTTACGTATAAAATCATTTTCTAGAGGATGTGAAATTTAAAAAAATTTGAAAAAAAAAAAGTATTTTTAAGTAAAAACATGAACTTGTAAGGCTGACTTGATCCTCAAAATCTCATTCAACACGCGTACAAAATAAAGAATAAATATCAAAACATATTTTAAATGGTGTTCAATTTCCATAGGCGGCGCCACTTCTTAAATGGGCCAGCCAAATGGACCGCCGAATCTGCTAAAATTAGATCCAATGCCACGTTTTGTGAACATCCAATAAGATTTCACCACGTCTGTCGGCGAATTGTCTGAGTCATTTAATCTACAGGTCCGGATACTTGACTGCATCATTTTCCCACCAGGTGGCGACAATATATATGCCGACATCAGAACAATCAACGATCCATATTCTTCCCAGATTCTCCATATTAATTCTAATAATTCTAAATTATCTTCCACAATCTTACACATTATTCAGTCAATGCATTGCACGTTCATATTTGAGGAAAGATGATATTTCATGATCAGAATCAGGGGTCACCGGCGCCTGCAATTTTTTCACCGTCGTTGGATTCCGGCGGGAAAATGTCGACGGGATTGAATACTAAGGAAAGAATTGACAAGGTAAAAAGTGTTCTCCGGAGAAAGGAACTCCGGAGAATTAAGTCATTATATCTAAAAAATTCTGCCGGTGCTGACAGAGATGTATGTTTTAAGAAAAAGCTAAAAGGGAATGATTCTGAGCCAACGAAAAGTGATCAGTTACTAAAAAAGAGGCCATGGAGGAATGATTGGGATGGTGGAGACTTTGTTTCTCACGGTTCAATATCAGTTATTGGGAGGCAGAGAGAAATGGAGGATGCGGTGGCGGCGGAGGTAGGGTTTTTAACCAAAGGTTTTAAAAGGTATGATTTTTTCGGAGTTTATGACGGCCATGGTGGATCACGAGTGGCACAAGCTTGCCGCCACTGGTTGCACAAGTTAGTGGCGAAGAGAGTGGAGGAAGAAGGCGAAGAGATTAATTGGAAAGAGGTGATGGTAGCGGTTTTTAAGGAAATGGATGAGGAGGTTAATAAGAATGGGGCAGCAGTGGCCACGATGGGGTCAACTGCGACGGTGGCAGTGGTGGGGGAAGAGGCGACGGTGGTGGCGAATTGTGGGGATTCAAGGGCTGTGCTTTCACGTGGCGGAGTTGCCATACCTTTATCCATTGATCATAAGGTATCTTCATGTTCATGCAAGATTTTTAGTCCAATATTCTAAAATTTATCTTTTTCAAATTCGTTTTCAGCCACAGAACTTATAATTTATATCAATTTTACAATGATATATTTCATCACTTTTTTTTTTCCTTTCAAAGTCTAGTAAAAATCTAATTTTTAGCTAAATAATATATATTATTTTCTCTTTCTTGGAAAGAACAAAAAATAAAAAACATAATAATAAAAAAAATTACTAAAAGTTGGGTCAAAAACACGCTTTTCTTATCTATAAACCTATCAACTTTAAGAGTGGTCCAATTTTTTATATATACTTAATAGTTATATGAGATCTGCTAAATTGATTTAAATATTTCTTAATCTTTACACGTTTTAATATCATATGGAAAGAATCAATCAATTTATTTAATATATAAGAGAGAATCAATTATTTTATTTAGTATATTAACTACAAAAGAATCCTATGAAGTAATTTAATATTTAGATCTTAAACGTTTCAAGTGGGTGACATTTGATTCAGAATTTTGTTTAAAAAGAAAACTTTACTTTTATGTTTAATTGAAAAAATAAAAATAAAAAAAATCCCCCATTTCATAATATCTTGTGCTATAATTTACTAGTCAAGCACTCTCACTATCACCTTTATTTTAAATAGCATATTTTCCTTCCGCATTTGGAGTCTCTAAATTTTTTAAGTAGGGATGGCAACGGACGTGCCGATCATTTTCACTGGTATTTTTATCACCTTATTCCATCTTGACGCAGAACGAAAGTTTGGATTTCAAAAAACTGGAATCCACCAGAAAAATAATAACAACCAAACGAATAATGTTTTATTCTAAAAACAAAAAGCCTTTAAATAGGCCATAGAAACCCTAATTTAAGTAAAAAGTCCAAAATAGACATCTATTAAATTATAACAACTAAAACGCCAAAATAAATAAAAGAAGACGAAAAACTTCAAACGCCCGCCAACGTGACTTAAACCGCGAATTTGAGGTTGGAAATGACGTCAACCGGGGCAACCCCGGTTGGGACGGTATGGAGCACTGAAAACCCTTTCCGAAAGCATAATATAATAGAAAATTTGACACCGGTGCGAAAAGTTATGACCGTTTTTTCTTCAAAGCATTAGTTTTCTTATCCAATTTTTTATCCATCTCTTTTTCAAACTCCAACGCTAATTGTCCTACATCGCATCCCTATACCCCGTTAAAGCGATCAGGGTGGGACAGGTAGATCCCCTATCGTTCCCATTTTTTTATTTTTTTATTTTATTTTTTTATATCTTTAATTAGTAAATATTATTACTTTTTTATCAATTTGTTAAAACAACTTATATTCTCTTTAAAAATAATGATAAATCTATTATTTTTGTTTAATAAAAAATTTAAATTTGAAATTAACTTTAAACGGAACGTGAACTATGCTTCCCATGCCCATTTCGGGGCAATGACTCCTGCCTCGTCCCGTCCCATTTTCTTGGTTAGACGAGTAATTTCTGTCTCATTCGAGACGGGGTCCATGGGTATTGAATTTGAAGCAATGAGGATCGACTTACTACATTATAAATATAGAGAGTTCATCAATTAATCGCATATCCTAAATTCGTGTCATCATTCTGTGTAGCCTGAAAGAGCTGATGAGTTGAAGAGAATTGAAGACTGTGGAGGAAATGTCATTAATTGGAACGGAGAACGTGTCTTAGGAGTTCTTGCAACTTCAAGATCCATAGGTACGTATAACACCAGACAATATAAAAAATAAATAAATAAATAGATAAATAAATAAATAAATACGAGTAATTGAGAGTTTATGAGAGTGGTTTTAATGTGATATTTTATTGCAGGAGATTATTACCTTAAACCATTTGTGATACCAGAACCCGAAGTAACAGTCACCAATAGAACTGAAATGGACGAATTTATGATAATAGCCAGTGATGGTCTATGGGATGTAATCTCCAATGACTTGGCATGTCGGATCACAAGAAAGTTTTTATATGGCTACTTGGGGCCGAGAAATTCTAGTCGAGCTACTCACGGAGAAGAAATGAACAAGGAAAGTCGTGCTGCAAAGGCAGCGGCAGCTCTAGTGAAGTTGGCCATGGCTCGGGGTAGCAGAGATAACATTAGCGTTATTGTAGTTGACTTGATGAGATCGGAAGTACTTGGTTCAAACTGGCAAATGTTTTAGCTAGCAAATTCAAGATTAGTATATGGAGTAATGCTATTTAGCACCATTAATATTTAACACCAATCTAGATGACTGCATCAGTGATATTAAATTAAATATTCAATTAAATGAAACACAAATTTCACATTTAATTGAACATGTTACATAATGACAAACAGATTGGTGATCTGTACTACTGGCGTTAGATAGTATTATTCTAGTTTTAATATTAGTAGTACATGTTGTACAATTGGAAGTTTTGTATTCATTTTGTGTCATGAAGATGAGTTGAATTTGAAAATGCAGGATAAATTCTATCTTTTGAAGTGAGTGGAATTCATTTGATCTTGTAGCTATTTTGTGTAGAAGAAATAATTATTCAGGGGACATAATTAAGTGAAGAAGAAAATGAAACCTCTTGTATTTAATATTAGCTCTATGAACAATCATTTTTAACCCAGGTCGTGATATTTTATATAGGAATAATCTCGATGTAGCTATAAAAAATTTGTATCCTAGCTTGGATTACTTATAAATAAGAATAAACCTCCTATGGCAATAATTTATATAATATTTCTTGGTCTTATCATAAAGAATTTGTTTTCATGTGATAATAAATATCTATATATTGTAAATATTTATGTGCTATGTTACATTAAATGTTAATATGAAAAAAAAATATTTATCTAAAGTTATTTAGGACAAGTAAAATTTTCGATTTTTAAATTGATTTAAGCATAATCCCCACACTAAATAAATGCATATACTAGTTAATGTCTATACATTTGAATTTGACATGCTACACTTAATTAATTACTAGTGTAGTGCATACTTTACCTATATATCACTTGCCCCAAGGATATTTAAGTCAAATAATAGCTCCATTAAATAGTAACATCCTCATAGTTTGATCCAAACATAATGATGATAGAGATTTTACTGTATTATTATCCATTTCGAGCATCTTATCTACTCCAATTCCTCCTAGATCGATAAAAATCATAACCTCAAAACTTGAATAATATGGTGAGCAGCAAAATACCACACCCAAAATACAAATCGTGAAGCTGATGTATGCTGTTTCCATTCGGCGATCTCTGTTGTAGTGTACTCTCATCAACTGAAACGTGTCACCTGAAATTAGTAGAAGTTGAAATCAATTCCGTAAATTTAATAAGAATTGAATATAAAAATCCACAAAAAGGTACCTTTAATAACTGTACACGTGTTTAGAGTAATCTCGATGTACATGATAAATGTATTTAAAATCTGATAACTGATCAATTCAATGCTATTCTTATCACTTTTTGGAAAGCTTGCCAAGTGCAAAATCAAAGCTTTCCACACGACCTATTCAATTTTTATGACCCATTTTCATAGAACGTGCTATTATTTATGATGAAAAATTTATCATGCATACATTATATTCAGACAACCACCCTCTTACGTGCTTAAAATTGGATAAAATATCGACTTATCGAAACCTAATATGTAAAAGTAAAAATACATGAATATGAATTTGATCAAAGCAAAAGTTTCACTCTTTCTCCTTAATACGATAATTCCCCATACAAGGCTAATGATTTTACAACAATCACAATCATGCAATAGAACTCCAAATTTATCGACCAGGAAACCTACTAATTTTAATTAATTTTTTAAATGAAAAATTGGACCCAAAGTATAAAAGTGCAATAACATATTAGTGCAAGATGAAGTGAATTGTCTACATTCAAATGGGGCGCTATATATAGTGTTGAAAAGTTGTGTTGCAAAATGCACATTAAATGAAAATGCATGTTAAAAAAGACATCTTGTTGAAAAAATAAATGTCCAAAATTACACGTCTCTAAAATGAAAAGATTTTGAACACACAACTTTTCAGTCAAATAAGTTATAGAATATCTCATAATAGTTACTTAATTTTAAACAATTTCTACATATTTAATCAACTTAGCCCTTGTTTGGCTCCCATTAAAATTTTAATACATTTTTCTCTTTATTCTTTTTAATCATACATTCTCCAATAAAATAATATTACATGTAAATATAAAAAATTCATTTTTAACCACATATTCTTTCAAATATTACTATTACAAAATACATTATTTCCAAAAATCCCACTATAATGGGGGCCAAACAAGGGCTTATATTTGCCCTTAATTTCTCATATATCAAAAACTGGTATGGAGCAACTAAATTAAGGATGGTAATCTACTAGTGGAATAAAAATGTACAACCTTCAAATATTCATCATCGACTAAAAGGTCCCACTCAAATGATCAGTCAAAAGTTGGTCAAAACCAACTTCTAAACATATTTTAATCAATTTTCATATGAATGAAAATTAATGCAAATGACTATAGAAGCTCTAAAGAGAGTCTAAGAGGAAAGCTATTATATTGGGATATGTACCTTGCGGGTTTGAACCTTTCATAGTGGAATACGACCAGGTTTAATTGGCTAATTAGAGAAGATGAATGTCTTAAACTCTTTGACCATTAGTGTAAATCAAGACAATAATACACACAAAATAACTTTTCTAATACTTTCGAGTTCTCATGATAATCTTCATTTTGGTCCTAAACAACTCTTGAGTTCTATAAGTGCTTTAAAGAGTTCAAGTTGTAAAATATTCTCATAGAAGAAGCCACACTTCACACTTACATAGGTGATCTCCTATGAAGAGTACCAACCATACATCCACTTGATTTATCCAAACTATAGGAATCATTAAAAGTTTAACTTATCCTAAAAACACACTATAGATAATATTTTTCATATTATAGGAATATATGAAAGCTTCCATGTGCTCATTGAATCTTCATTGTTTAGTTCCAGCCAACAACATAGGATTACCATTACAAAAGTCATTATGTAGTAGCTATTAGTCCATTTCCCTCGATATGCAGTATACTAGATCTCTGGTTAAACCTTATTTTGGCGGATTCATAGAACTCTCCACATAATTGATGGAGATTACACAACTTGTGATCAACTGCTCTAAGATATTATATCTACTGCGTATATACCTAGATTTACTATAATATAACACATTTGGGGTCTTACTAAATATAGCTAGCTATCACAATTTATTGATATGATAGAGACAAACAATCACCAATTAAGGAATCCTTTTATAAATATTTGAGGCTACATATTTTTTTCTAGCTTTATGTAAAGCTCTAATTTGATCTTCCAATCCACAAGTTGTTTGAAATATTTCTAACACGTCTCACTGGTCTTAATAAAACATAGGGATAATAGCAGCAGAAGCCTCAAACCTTTGAAACATTAGCAAACTTTCCTCAAACCTTTGATTTGTTATAACCGTCACCCATAACCTTTCCAACCATTGCATGTGAGGCCTTTTTGGATGGTTTCCGTCCATTTTTCTGTCATTTGAACCAAAAAATTAATTTTGATCATATTTTTAATCAATTAAAAGGGGGCAAAATGGTAAAATTCTATTAAAATAATTTAAAAAAGGATAATTGAATAAAAAGTTTAAAAAAGAAAAAGAAAAAGAAAAACGACCGGCATTCTTCTCTAGCCATCTTCACCTTCAACTTCGGCTAGCCACAGCCTAAACCGCCGGACATACATACCACTAGAAATCCCTCTTCACCCTCTACAACTTCCACCCAACGCCCTGCCTCGAACCCACCTAAACTTGCCAAAATATTGAGCCAAAACAGCCTGCTCAAGTCCCAAAAAAATGGTCAACACCCATGTCGTGCTCAACATTCTAGGTAATTATACACATAAAGGTGCCCCTGTCCATGGTCATCGATCATCCTGAAACGCACAAAAACAAAACTAGCAAACTATATCTTCGAATAGCCACTGCGCAGACTTTCAGATGGCTTTTTCGGCACCGATGGTGCAACTCATGATCGCAGACAACCACCACAAGAGCCTACTCTTCATGGTGCGTCCAAGGAACATATGGGTCTTCCCCAATTTGACCTACAATATATACCCAGAGGATGTCGGCACAGAGGAGGATGCCGGCCGTTTTCTTTTTCTTTTCCCTTTTTAAATTTTTTATTCAATTATCATTTTATTAAATTATTTTAATAGATATTTACCATTTTGACCCCTTTTAATTGATTAAAAATATGGTCAAAATTAATTTTTTGGGTCAATTGATGGAAAAATGCATGGAAACCATCCAAAAGGGCCTCACGTGCAATGGTTGGAAAGGTTATGGGTGATGACTGCAACAAATCAAATGTTTGAAAAAAGTCTACTAATGTTTCAAAGGTTTGGAGTTTTTGCTGCAATTATCCCTAAAACATATTTACTAGTGTTTTTTGATCATTGGTACTACATATCCGACTTACATATTTGTGCCATTAAATTTTCTATAGTCCATATCAACCTTTGAATATTTTTCAAATATTCTAGTAAACATCATTAATCGATTTTTTTTCCCATTCTAACCATTTTGATTTAGCGTCCGTCGCATTTGTAAATTATCATTGTGCTTCAAAAATTGGTATATGTGTGTCTGTATTTCCATCTTCATACAACGCTAAGCCCACAATCCTCAGTTGGGAATGTAATCTACAATTAGTAACGCTACACCCATAATTCTTATGTAGATCCAAACTTAGCTACTAAAACAATTACTATTGCTTAATGTTACGTTGAAACACGCAAGCGTACGAGATCGTTATTCAAGTAACAAAATTAGTGAGTTTCGAGTTTATCGTTCTTATGAGGAATAAGGTTTAAAATGTAGTTCAATAGTTAGTATTAAATCGAGCGAGTTTTGACAACAAAAGAGTGATTTTGTGGTTGTTTATACTACTTCTATTCTACACTAATAAAGCAAGTAAATTGTGATTTGATCGAATGTGAATGCTTGTATTGGATTCATGATTCCCCCTATTTCCAGTTAATTCGATTATCAATTTATAATCTAGTTAATTTCATGTATTTCTCACCTATGATTAACACGACCTGATCCTATTTCAAGTCCAAATTCATATGAAAATCATGCATTTAGTTTATGTTATCTACAAGTTGCACATGCCATTTATATTATTCCTAATTCCCATTGTCTATGTATTTTTTACCACGTTCTGAACTTATTCTAAATATTTGAACACTATAACAAGTAACTAACTATTCAGATGATGGCCAAATAACTAAATAGTGCAATGTGAATGTAAATCAATCGAGAAATAACAAGAAATATCTAAAATTGAAAAAAACGAAAGTAGGGTTCCTCAATTATCCAATACAATAGAAAAACTTAACTAATCATCCCAAATATTGAATTATACAAGAAAATATGAAATAACATCACTCGGATCAAGAAAGGATGGATGAAAGTGGAGGAGTCCACTTTCTTGAATGGAATCTTAAAAGTGAGAAAATTTCAATAATCTTATGAAAATCTGCCTTTGACTAATGAATTGGCCTTGTTCTTTGCCTCCAAAGTACATAGAAAATATGAAGAGGACTCCTCCTCTGCAGGCCTATGTGCACGCTTATACTTATCCAAAGCAGCTTTCAATATATCTGTCATAACTTTCTTTCCCAATATCTGATTGAGATGATTTAAAATGAGTTGGAAAACTAACTCAAAGAGCTACAATTCTTCTAGATGTATCATTTCTCCAATTCAAATGTTTGCTATGCCAAAAATGGGTTGCAATTTAGGACTGAAAATGTTAGATAATATTTTGACTATATTTCATCCTTTTGATTTCTTTCCTTGTCCAATTGACCCCTATCACTTTTGAATTTTCATCGTGAGGTCCGACAAGCTTTTGATTATTTGCACTTTTGTCCCCGAACTTTGAATTTGCTTCATTTTAGCCATTTTTCGTTCTTTCTTCCCATTCTTCGTCCAAACATGATTTTTTTCCTAATAAAAGCAATAAATAAAAAATTAGATATTAATTCGTCCAAAGAATAACAAAATATCATCATTTAGGACCCCGAATAAATAGAAACTACACTTATCACTTAAAAGCTCATTCTTTCTATTCTAAATTTAGGTGGATGATGATCACGGGTCCGATAAACCATTTCATTGAATAATGTTCAAAACAGCAAACAGAACCATTCATTTGTGCATGCAAATATCAGTTCAATAGAAAATCGTTGTGCATGCCAACACAATAATGATGATGATGATGATGATGATGATGATGTCTTTATTATAGAGTTAGGACAATTCTTGAAAACAATTGACAACCCTTAATGAAAAATAATATTTACTATCAACTGATATGACAATGAATACACACGAAGAGAAATAAACTAGATAATGAAAGGTCTTGTATTTTATAAATTACCAACATATCCATGTCTCTCTTGGACAATTGGATCCACTTGTAATCGGATGCCGGGTGGAATTCCGGTCTTGCCATTTATGGTTACATGTTTCCAATTCCATGCAACCAAAAGTAGCACCCCACTACTCATGACCTGCAACACCAAGTTCGCAACACCCCTCTAATATATGCTTGTTCTCAAAATTTATCACGTACATTCACAAAAGAATGTAATTAGAATATATTATTTCCCTCCAAACAATAAATTCTTGAAATTGAATATACACAATTCTCTTAGAAAGTTGATGTACTTTCATAATAATCCTTGGCATCAATTCCAATAGCTATATAAATCGAGAGAAATGTTTTCGTCAAATAAGTATAACTAATCTCATCTGATTTCTCTACGATCAATTTAATATGAGTGACTACCATTGTTACAATTCAAGAAACCCTAGATGTTGTGTAATGACGCACATGCTTTATGTGACAGATCACTATTATTGCCCTAATATTTTATTTAGCCCTTGTTTAGGTTCCATTTTAATGAGGTTTTGAAATGACAATTTTTGGAAAAATATGTGGTTAAAAAAGAATGAATATGTTTAGATTTATATGTAATATTATTTTATTGAAAAATGTGTGGTTGAAATAAAGAAAGTGGAAAATGTATTAAAATTAAAAGGGAGCACATACATGAGCTTAGTTTGTAATTAATAATCTTATGTTATTGTAATTGATTTCGTCTCTCATTGACATGTACTTTGAAGACCCTAAATGATTATTAATTACAAACTAAGCTCATGTATGTGCTCCCTTTTAATTTTAATACATTTTCCTCTTTCTTTATTTCAACCACACATTTTTCAATAAAATAATATTACATATAAATCTAAACATTTTCATTCTTTTTTAACCACATATTTTTCCAAAAATTGTCATTTCAAAACCTCATTAAAATGGAACTTTTCCTTGTAAACATTCATATTTTTATATTAAATAATATTATTTTATCTAACTTAATTAATAGCTAGACAATAAATTAATCAGGACATTTGACCCACGGTGAATTCAATATGAAGGGCTTCCAATTTGTTAATTAGCACTAATCAATCCTTAATATAAATTCCCTACGGTGGATTTGGAACCTTCCCATTTGAAAACATTCCTTATCATATGTAAGTAAACACGGTTGAATGAAGAAGATGAAGAAGCTGAGATATTTTGAATGATCCAGAAATTCTTCTTATTCCATAACCGTAGTACATGTGCAAATATATAAGGCAAGAAAATGGGTAAATGACTAAAAGGGAAATCCTAACAAACTATACAACTGAAAGAATAATTATCCACCTAACCATGTGCAATGGTGCTGCAACATACACAAGCTGATAGTACACCTAGATGATGCAGAATTATACTACCTCACTATAATGTACAATGTATACACATATATACATCATGCACTTTAACATCTCCCCTCAAGATGGATAATAGATATTTTCTATTCCCATCTTGGAGAAATGTGACTTCAAAGTGATAGAGGAAAGTGCCTTGGTGAACATGTCAGCAAGTTGTGACAGAGTATGAATGTAAGATGTGGAGATGTGGCCAGGTTCGATTTGATCTCTAATTAGATGACAATCCAGCTCGATGTGTTTAGTTCTCTCATGGAACACTGGATTGGAGGCAATGTGTAATGCTGCCTGGTTATCACAATACAAGGTAACTGGTTGGGAATGATGGATTTGAAAAATCCTTCAGAATATATTTTAACCATGTGATCTCACAACATGTGCTGGCCATTGACCTGTATTCTGCTTCAGCAGATGACGTGATACTATACTTTGTTTCTCAGACTTCCAAGAGATTAGTGAATCCCCAAGAAATATACAATAGCCAGTAACGGACCTTCAAGAATCAGGGCAAGCTGCCCAATCAGAATCACAAAAAGCCCGAAGGGTTAATGAGGATGATGATGGAAACAAGAGACCTTGTCCTGGTGCCAGCTTGAGATATTTGATTACTTTGTGGGCAGCAGCAAGATGTATGTAAGAAGGAGCTTCCATATATTAGCTAAGGTTCTGAATGGCATAACATATATAAGGTCTAGTCAAAGATAGATACATCGATTTCCCAATTAGTTTTCTGTAAATTGTGGGATTAGGTGTGTCACTCTTGTGTCCTTTCCTAACTTCAAGTTCTGGTCTATAGGTAGTTTAACTGGTTTAGCCCCAAGCAGACCTGCATCAGCCAACAAGTCTAAGGTATATTTGCGTTGAGAGATGACAATTCCCTTGTTTGATCTTGTAGCCTCAAGACCAAGAAAACATTTCAAATCACCCAATGCTTTAATTCTGAATTTGCTACCGAGAATATTAGTTCCAAATTGGAGGCAGCTATGACAATGTTGTCTACATAGACAAGTAAGTCTATGAAGGAATGACTTGTTGCCATAGTGAAAAGGCTGTAGTCAGCTTTGGACCTGAAAAAACCAAACAGGATAAGTGATATAGAGAATGTAGAATACCACTGCCTTGAGGCCTATTTCAGGCCATATATGCTTTTCAATAGCCTGCAAACCTAATTAGGAGCTCATTTTGTGTAGCCAGGAGGCTTCTACATGTAGACCTCTTCATGTAACACCCTATGTAGGAAAGCATTACTTACATCAAATTGTTTTCAATGCCAATTCTGAACTGTTGCTATAGCCAACAAGCATCTAACAGTTACTAGTTTTGCAATTGGTGAGAAGGTCTCATTGTAGTCTATCCCTTCTCTTTGTGTATATCATTTGGCTACAAGTCTTGCTTTGTGCCTTTCAATGCTTCCATCTGAATTTTATTTCAGTTTATACACCCATTTGCACCCAATTGCTACCTTTCCTAGTAGAAGATCAGTGAGAGTCCATGCTCTATTCACTCACTGCTTGATGATAGGTACTAGGTTCAAAGTGTGTGCAAATCGAGATTGTAAACGCTTTAAAATGAGGTGATAATTTATGATAAGATATAATGCTAGAAAGAAGAAAGGCATTACCTTCAGAACTTAGAGGTTTTGTCTTGAGAGAAGATTGGGATGGTTGAGTTGATGTGACCTGATGAAAATGTAATCCTGCAAGTATTGGGGAGCCTTTTTAACTCTTGTGGATTTTTGAATGATGTGTGGTATGAGAGGTGATGATGGGAGAGCATTATCAGGAGGGTTATCTGACATGTTCTGATCAGGTGTGTGAGTTCCATGTAAATGAGATATTGTATCTGATATTGGTTTAGGTGTTTAGTAAGTATTGTCTGGGAGTGGTTTGGTGAAGACAAGCTCTGTCTCATCAATGGGTTTTGCAACCTGTTTGTAAGGGAAATATGTTTCATGGAATACTATATCCCTAGATATAAAAATTGCCTTTGTTAGCAAATCCATTACTTTATAGCCTTTAACTCCAAAATGATATCTTAGGAAAACACATTGGCGCCCCCTAGGATCAACTTTCTTCTCCCATGTACTATTGTGGATGCATAGTATAGGCATCCAAACATTCTAAGGTGGGATAGGTTGGTGTGATCTGAAATAGCACTTCAAATGGTGACTTGTTTTGCAGCAAAGGTGTGAGAGTTCTATTTATTAGGTATGTGGTAGTAAGAATGAATTCATTCCAATAAAACAGAGGAAGACGAGATTGATATTTCAATGCTCTGGCTATGTTCATCAAATGCTGATGTTTTCTCTCAACTATACCATTTTGTTGAGGGGTCTTAACACAGCTCCTTTGATGAATGATTCGTTTTAGATTGTAAAAATTAGGTAGCTTAAATTCAGGTCCATTATCACTTCTCAAGGTTTTTATTGAAATTTGGAACTATTTTTCTATCATTTGAATGAATACCTTAATGCAGTGACTAACATCTGACTTTCTTTTAAGCATATATACCCAAGTGGCTCGTGAAAATTCATCCACCAAAGAAAGGAAATACTTAGATCCATCATGAATTGTAGTGGGACATGGACCACAGATGTCACAATGAATGATGTCAAAGAGTTGTTTAATTTTATCTGTGCTTATGGGAAAGGGGTTCTTGTGTTGCGTCGCCAAATAACAGATAAAACAAGGAATGTTGCTAGCATTCTTATAATGAGAAAACAATAGATTCATCTGGAATAAGTTTCATTCTAGAATTTGATATATGTCCTAAACAATAGTGCCACAAATGTGACTAAACATCAGAGTTAACTACATAAGCAGTAATAAATGGTTGCCTAAGATTGAGAGCTGATAAGGTAGTCATTAGAGCTATGGATGGGACCTTGTTAAGCAGAAGTCGATACAGGCCAAGCCATTTTTCACCCTTCCCAATCGTCTTTCAAGACAAAAGGTCCTGTATATAGTAGGCATCAGACAAGAATATTAGGCAACATGGTAGCTTGTGTTATTCTTTTAACAGGTAGTAGATTAAAATGAAAAGTGGGGACACATAATGCATCATTGAGAATTAATAAATCAGTAACTTGTACGTGTACCTGGAACTACTTCTCCAGCGGGCAATTTAACTGAGAGGGAAGTCCTTGATTCAATAATAGTAAAGAGGTTGATGTCACAGAATATATGATCTATTGCACATGTGTCAATGATCCATGGTGTACTTGTAAAATTATAAGAGTGTGTGGATAAGCAAGTGGGTTTACCAGACAAGGTAGATGGAGAGTTGATCTTTGAATGATCAATAGTCTGAACATGGTTTGCAGAAGTTTGTGACTTATCCTTGGGTTGAAGTAAGGCAAGGAATTCTTCATATTGTCCATTGGTTAGAGAAACTGATCTTTTATTCTCCTCGTGCATTGCACTTGACTGATTTGCATGACTCCTTTCTCTCATCGGGACTTTGTGCAACTTATGGTTTGGAGGGTAGCCATGTAGCTTAAAGCACGTTTCCACAGTGTGTCCTGTCAAGTTATAGTGTGTGCATATAGGTGCTTCAATATTCCTTGCCTTGAAACACTTATCCAAGGTATGTCCAAAAATTTTGCAATGTGTACAATATGATCTCTCCTTCCTACCAGTGATATTCGATTTCCCATAACTGAGTGTTCTTTTATCTCCATAGGATCTCCTAGTTGTCATTGCAATGGTCTCATTATTTACATCAGTGGAGACAAGTTGTTTCTGCCTCTCTTGCTGTTGTATATAGGAAAACACCTTGTTCACTGGGAGAAGGGGATCAAGCCTCATGATCTGAGCTCTTGTGTTGTCACATATTTCATTTAATCCTATCAGGAATTTTATCACACAGTCACGTTGATGTCTATCAACCAATACCCTCAATTGTCCACAGCTACATTCAAGTATAGGATCATAAACTGATAATTCATCCCAAAATGTCTTCAGCTTACCGTAGAAAATGCTCATATTGTCATTTTCTTATTCCAGATTAGCCAAAGCTTTCTTCAGTTCATAAATCCTAGGCCCATTTTGGTGAGAAAATCGATCCTTCAAGTTCTGCCCATATCTCATTTGCCTCATCCTGAATGCAACACTAGATCTGAGAGATGGTGATATGGCATTCTGGATCTATGAAACCACCATGTCATTACACATTTCCTATGGATCAAAAGAAGCACTGGAAGGCTCTAGTTTGGGCAATGCTCCATTGATGAAAGTGAGTTTGTTCTTTGCTCGAAGTGCTCGCCGGAGTGCCCTTGA
>CAIGRP010004738.1:0-35695 GCA_903798385.1 Fraxinus cuspidata
TTACTTGCGAAAAAATATTCAATAGGAAACAATTAATGCAATAGAGGCGCAATAATGACGGACCCTTCATCAAGAGCAAACAATTAATGCAATAATTTATTTTGTTCTTCTCGACTCACTCAAAATTACACAAGAATATATAAGAGGTGTAAATCGAGTTTGATTTTATTTAAGTCAAGGAACTCTAAACTCCCATCGACTCTCATTTTAAATAGCATTGAATTTTTTTGAAAAATAATCAGAAAAATGTAATTCGAGACAACAAGAATCACTTAAATCTAGGGCTCGATTGGATTTTGATCAGAATCCGATCTGAATTTGATGAAATTAGTAGGAGATGGATTTAGGGTCTCAGTCCAATAATCCGATACATATTAGAATATGATAATCCATTAACAAAATGGATCAAATATAGATATATGTCAATCTGGTCCAATAACAACTCGATCCGATTTGTTACAAACAATTGAGACGGTTAAATATTTTTAGGCATATTATTTGTCACTAAAATAAATAATTTAGAAAATAAAGAAATTTAGAATAAAAAAATCATCAAATTGAAAACATAAAAAATAAGAAAATCAATCCACATATATACTGTGTTTTAAAAAGCGTAATGCATTACGATACGTCTAGGTTTCAGGCTAGGCGAGTCTAGATGAAACCTAGACATAAAAATACGTAAAAAAAAGTACTTTCTTTTTTTAATATTATTTTAAATTTTAATCAATTAAAAAAATTATTTAATAATACATACAAATTATAGTACCAAATACAGTTTTAAGAGCTTAAGAAAATAAATATATTTGATAAATAAGATATAGTATAATAGTGCTAATTGAAATATTTTGAGAGTTTTAAATTTTTATTAATTAGTAAAAGATAGGAAAAACGATTAATTTAATAAAATATAAATAACTATTTATACAATAGTACAATATACTACATTCAAACCAAATGTACAATACACTACAACCAAACCAAAGCTACAATATATTACAGCCAAACTAAATGTATTTTTATCCCATATCGAAAGTTTATAATAAAATGCTTGAATATATCCTTTATAAATAAATGAGTCAATAAATGGGTAAACAACTTTTTATACCTTTCAATCAAATTATTTAAAAGTTGAAAATTTTATAATTATTAAACTCGTTTAAGAATTGAAAAAATTGGGAAAAAAGAAGTTAATTTTAATATTAATTTTATTTTTCTATTTCTTTAATTTTGAATCGGATTATTGAATCAAATATCTGATAATATAGAAAATCAGATGTGGATTTAACAATCAAATATCCGTTAGATTATCATATCAAATAATTATAATAATTATGTAGAAATTACACCCAATCATTTTTTTTAAATTTCAATTTTAAAAAATCAAATCTAAAGTTTGTTTATACAAAATTCAGGTAATAATTAAAATTTTGAATATTAATAAATAATATTATAAAATTAAATTAATCTACATATCCATCATATCCTACACAATTCACCAAATTTTATTTCAAACCCTAATTATTTCCCATATATACTCTCTCTCTCTCTTCCCCGCCCCCCACCCCACCCCACCCCACCCCCTGAGGAAGAATGCACCAGAAAACTCTGTTGAAAGATGTATTGAACTCATAATTGAAGAAGAGGTCATGTAACGAAGGAGATTCTTATTTGTCCAAATGGTTTATGCAGCTTAAGCTGTAGTTGTGGAAAACAATATATGTTTTAGTTAGAATATGAGATCCATTCTAACTTTTATTCTGTCTATCTTAATTTTTAGTCTAGCTAGGATTAATGTATTGTTCACAAAAATTTATTTCGAATTAAAATTACTGCAAGTGTACGGTTTGTTAACAAGTAACTAAAAGAATTTTGAGTTCAAATATTGTTCCATAGATATTGGTTACTTCAATTTTAAATATTCGCGATCTTAACCTAACTTACTTATGCAATTATGAATGAATTAACTAAATTAAATGCAAATTATGTTGAAAGCAAGTTAATGTGTTTTAATGAATGATAAACATGCTACGATCCCGAATTTCCATATAATAATCAATTTTAACATGTTGACAACACGATTGAATTTGACGGATCAATGTTCCTATTTTATTTAACAATCTCTCTCGAGTAATGTTAAACTTACTTTTACATATGACCCAACTATATTTCTATTATGGATGTGAACATACAAAAGTATATGATTTTTTATGAACACCTAAGGATTCACACAAAGTATAGCGGTATATTTTTATCCCCCATTGAATCCTGTGACAATTTATATATGTCAAACCTATTTTCCTTATTTCGAATGCATATAATAGGCCACCAAATTCATACAACTAACATGCACAATAATTGTGGAGAATTAAAATCATACATATCATTCAATATCCAAAATTCGCGTTTCAAATTCGCGTTTCAATGTCAAATATATGAAACTAAAAATTGAAACTCATATCACATGGTTCATCGTGCTCCTAGTACAAATAAAACTAGTCTGGAATGTTTAAAAAGAAGTATAGAATCGACATCACCCAATACAATTCTTGAATTTATTCTCATGTTCTTGGATTCGATTTTCGTGTTTCTTGCTTCTTCTTTGCTCCAAAAGTCTCTTAGAATGTGTTGCCCTTCATTTTAGATGGTTCTAGAGTTTTAAAAGGCACCAAAAACTCGTTTCCATAAGAGTTGTATTAAAATAAGGATACCAATTTTTTTCCTTTGAGAATGTACTATGCGACCACATAGTATATTGCTAAGTGACCGCATAGTTCAACCAAATTTACTCTTGAAATTTTCTGAAGCCAACCATGAGACCACATAGTTTCTACACTATGCGACCGTATAATTGAGCTTAACTTCCAACTAATGTGTTATAGTCCCCAAACTCCTTTCTCTTGTTTTTTGATCTCTTTTTCCACTTCTTCTTTTTTCAAGACTTTATTTTTTCGCTCATTGGTCTTTGATACTTTCATATTCTTGTTTCTTCCATTTTAGTCTTTTTTTTGCTCATTTTTTTCTAAATTCCACCATGTACATCAATGTTATTTTATAAAACACAATTTATATAGAATCAAACCATATTTCAATATAGTGACCAATAATTGTCCATATTTTTAGCTTAAATAAGTGTGTAAAATGCACTTATCAAATCCTCCAAACGTGAACAATTGTTTGTCCTCAAACAAATTGTAACTTAACTCCAAACAAAATATGGTTTGACAACCTACCGTATCTCAGGATTGGAATTTAATTATCAACACAATGAATAGTTTCAACATCACCAAATCAAATCAACCTCTATCAGTTACATGCAAAACTTGATGTGTGTGTGGGTGTAAACTTATGTAAACGTATCAAGCTCATGTTTGGTTCAATTCCCGACCCATAGTAGTCAAATATTTTATTTCTTTTCTCGAGAGATACACATCTCCCCAAACTTACTCTTTTCATTCAATTTTCTCGGGATGTATCCTAGGTTGAACTTATTTAATTTTACTCCTTACCCTCTCTTAGTTTGGATGAATCTTACATCACAAGTTCACATTTCAACAAGTATAGATTTTCCTATATTTTTTACTGCCTCAACCTTTAAGACTAAACTAACATACTTTCTCGTATTAAATGTATTGCTCTATCAACTAAATGTCTTGGGGCTTAATCACTGCAATATTTGCTTCTTCTTTTTTTCTTAAACTATTTATTGTTTTTCTTCTTTTTTTTTTTTCAAACATCTTCTCATTTACTTTTTATATAACCCATATAGCGAGGTTTAGGCCGATGAATCCCAAGTCAGATGACCATAGGTCACTAGGTTTTAAACCCTTACATGCTTATTCACTCAAGTCATACATGCTCGAAAAAATGATTTTATTCACATCTATATTAGTGCTATGCCCCATTTTCTTTTAGTTATTCAGCCTCTAAAACCAAACCCCTAACTTAAGACTTTCACCACATTTTCATTCCATTGGTCTTAGACAATTCACACAAGAAAATTTCATGCACGAAATTAATGCTCATCTCACTGTTTCCTTACAACAGTTCAACCACCTCAAATGGATTATGAATAAATACAATAGAGGTTATTTGGGTTTAACTTACTATGTTCAACTTTTCTTTAAGTAATGAGCCAAATCACTCTCTTAATATGTAAAACATGAGTGTCGTACATAAAGAATTTCAAGTTTCACATAAACAAGTATTGACTAATCTAATCATGCCACATTTCCACCATTCATAGTTCCTACTTATTCCAATAGTCAACATCATTACCGACAAGGTCATCAAACCCAAAAAAACACACAAAACAATAAGTAATTACTAGAAAAATAAATAAATAAATAAAAACTACTAAAGTATTTTTTGTTCACTTGACAATTACGCAAAAAGGGTAAATTTCACAAAACATGTTGATGAATAAACATGATATCATAAAAATTCTTCTGCCTCCCAAACTTATACAATGTGTTGTCCTCATTTGTAGCAAATCTAGTAAAATACAGAAGATTAGGTCGGGAACAAAATAAGGTATCGAAAATAAAGGTGACAAAAACTCCCCTGATTAATATGGATGTGATGGTGAGGATGGTGGGAGAAAAGTAGAGTTGGATGTGCCATCTGCTGAAGGTAGAGGCAATTGTTCATAAATATGTCGCATCAACTCGAACTATTGGGCTAGCTCAGCCTGTAAGCCTGTCATCATGCCAAAACCATCATAAAGCTGCCTCTGCATGCCTCGAAGTAGTATCGACTATGCCTGGACCTCAATCTCAAGACTGCCTAACCGGTCCCACATCTCATTAGCCCTCAGTTGTATACTGTTAACTCTGCTCACATAAGTAATCAACCATCCGTTCAATATTTCGATCTTTATCCTTGTAGCCAAAGACTCCCTAATGGCTGTAGCAGTGAAGTTCCTGGTCATCAACATATCACTCTGCATGGTCTGGATACCCACACCCATGGCTTCATCAGCCCACTGAAGACTTTGAATATCTCGGCTAGAGCTAATCATAGTAGCAAACAATTGTCTCAACAACTGTGTATCGACATCGCTAGGTAGTGGTATAGCCTAAGGCATCTCAACATCGTCGGTTGCTTGACCCTACTTAGTTGGCTGCTATCTAAGGCGCTCCCTCTCTGCTTTCTCTCTATGCTTTTCTCGAACTCTTTCCTAAGCTTCAAATGTAGTGTACTTAATAAAAGTGCTGGGTCTCTCTGGCACATCTCCAGATAGGATAGTCATGCCTGAAATCTTACAAATCCCGTTGATTAGGCTTGGGAATATTAAAGAATGATGTAGGTCCCCCCAAATCCTTTGAGAGTGAATCTGCTCGCAGATAAATGTTGTCAAGTCAATCTTTTGATCTCTCGCCAAATGGTAGATGAATCCAGCCTTGGGATCGGTGAATGTGGTTCGATGGGATGTATGTTCAATATTGTGGCACATGAATAACCACAAAATAGCTATGGAAGGCGTAAGCTCAATCTAATGCCATATGGAGTTTGCAGTGTCCAAGCATTCTCTCTTCCAAGTAAAACTTTGCCAACGTCATTCCAAGGAAAATTATCTGGAATTGGGACGACATTGTCCTAATTGAGCTCATAGTACTCATGTATAACAACGGGTGAGAACATAATCCACTTATCCCTCACCCATGTCTAATGTAAATGCTCAGATCCGAGGGTGTCGATTTCGCTGTTGAAGTTGGGGTAGAATTCCCGAACAAGTCCTTCATATACAAGGTGTGGTCTTTCCACCACCTTTTCTAATCCACAGTTCTGCACTAAGGTCACAATCTCAAACCCTGAGAAGCCTTCTAGTTTAATCGGCCTCTCCGCAAGTAATGCCCAATGGCTAATGATATCGGAGTATCTATATATGGACTCTTGGTTCAAAAACCGTCTTATACCCCCGTCCTATCCCCGGGTACGAACAGTACTAGAAGTGGAGGCATCCTACAAACACAAATAAAAATAAGAAGTATTAAACTATCTATGATGCATAAATAAATAATATTCCACTTGACAATAAACAAATAGCACGAGTGAGTAAATCCCCTTAAAATCAACCCAAATAATGAAAAATTTTGTACTTGAACCCATGATCAAGCAAGTTCGCCTCCGGGTATCGGCGAGAATAATTGATTTTTTTCTAAGTAATCTCTAGGCATATGAAAAATGACATATTGGTCTTACATATATTCAATTTTGATGTCAAATGGACTTCGTTTGGGTTAGCAAACTAAGGGACGAAGTAAGGGACTTGAAGTGACTTGTGCCTAGCTATGTCAATTTGGGTTTTGTTGTTTTCCAATACATTTTTCAATGAAATTCAACACAAAAAGCAATCAAAAACACGTCTATTCAACAAACATGTTTACTTAGAAAATTTATCAAACACATTGCAAGCATTATATTTTTTTTCATAAAATTTCCAATACCTTCGTTGTAAATCAAGACATACTTTTCTCAATTCAACACAAAATCTTAAAGTCCATCATCTACATAATGTCCAACTCCTCAACCAAGCAATTTTATTTACAAAACTATAAAAACTCTATTTGTATAAAAAGATGGAAAAGAGAGACATGTACATACCTTTAAGTCCCTTGTTGAAGAAGAATGGAAGAAATGCAAGCGTAAGTGATGTAGTCGAGTGATGTTGTGTGCATAAAGTGCTGTGGGCGTGTCCATGAAATGGTGATGGTGTGCGTCCGTGTAACTGTATAGCGTGTCCGTGTAAGTGGGTATTTAAAACAAAATTTGGTTCGAATTTAACTCTATGCGACCGTATAGAGCAATAGAATGCGGTCGTATATAACAAAAATCAGGGCCAATTTAAGCCCTAATGCTCAATATGCGACCGCAAGCTAGGTAGTAGTACTATGCGGTCGCATAGACTACCAGCGTTCAAATTTTTGTATGTTTCAAAAATTTGGATTATTCGATCGTCCATGGCCTCACAGATCTCGAGTTGTGTGCTAACAATGTTAGATAAGTATGATGAGTGTACAAAACATGTAAGAATATCTAGACTCACTCAATTTCCCAAATACACGTTTTTGGTCAAATTTTTCTAAAATCTCGTTTTTCTAGTCATAATTCACGCTGGCTATCCATGACCCCAATGCTTGTCAAAACACAGTGCACACTATATGGGGTGAGTATATGCAATGAAATTGGTTCCAAAAGTACTTTTAAACTAAAAAACACTCGATAATCCAAAAAAACTTGAAAATGATCTTATTGTTTCGAAATGTGTGATTTTCACACCGAATCAACTAAGTAGCATTCCACACTTCCAAACTCATGTACAACACCTGTAACTCTAGTGTAGGCCATGCATAGATATTTTGTAACCTATATTGACGATGAATAACCTATTATTACTAAAAATTATTAAAAATACGAAAAATTCATAATCTAATGCAGAAAGCAAAGTAAATAAAAGGGAAGACGTGTTAGGTTGCCTCCTAAAAAACGTTTGTTTATAGTTCATAGCTCGACTTTATGGCTATTGATTTACTCCGGTATTTGAAGATGAACGGTAGACTTTTCTTTTGAGAATTCACCACTTTAGTAGGGCTTCAACCGTTGTCCATTGACTTTAAACATTTCCTTGTTGTCGTAAGTAATCTCTATTGCCCCATACGGAATTATCTTGATAATTGTGTATGGACCTAACCACCATGACCTCAACTTTCCCAAAAAAACTGAGTCGAGAATTGTATAACAAGATTTGTTGGCTGACCTCAAACCTTGTTCTTTGAATACGCATGTCGTGCCACTTTTTGGTATGCTCCTTGTAGAGTTTTGCATTCTAATAAGCTTTCAGTCGAAATTCATTCATTTCATTCGACGGAAGTAATCTCATTTCACCATCTACTTTCAAATCAAAATTTAAGTTTCTGACCGCCTAGTAAGCATGGTGTTCCAATTCAACTGGCAAGTGGCATGCTTTTCAAAAACCAAGCGATATAGAGATATGCCTATAGGTGTTTTGAATTATGTTCTGTCAGCCCACAACGCATCGTCTAGCTTCTTAAACCAATATTTTCTTGAAAAACTCACCGTCACCTCAAATATTCGTTTTAATTCTCGATTGGAGATTACAACTTAACCGCAAGTCTGAGGGTGATAAGGAGTTTCTATATGGTGTAAGACGCCATATTTTGCCAATAAGGCTCAAATTGTCAATTACAAAAGTATTTTCCCCCATCACTTATTATAGCTCTAGGTGTGCCTTAATGAGTGAAAATATGCATATCTAGAAACCCAATTACTACCTTAGCATCGTTGGTTGGCAATGCTACTACTTCCACCCATTTGGAGACATAGTCAACTGCAAGTAGGATGTATTGATTTGAGAATGGAAGGAATGGGTCCATAAAGTCAATCCCCCACACTTCAAAAAGTGCTACCTCTAAAATGGTATTTAAAGGCACCTCGTTCCTTCTAGAGATGTTTCCCGTGTGCTAGCATCTGTCACACCTTTTCATGAAATCAAAAGCATCTAAAAGAATGAAGGCCAATGGAACCCAGACTGTAAAAACCTTAACAACCATCTTTGATGCTCCAAAGTATGAATGACACTGCTCCAGTATTTTAGATACTTCATCTTCAGGAACGCATCGCTGTATAATTTGATATGCCCTCGCCTGTAGAGAATGGGATCTTACCAAAAATAATATTTCAAGTCGGAAAAGAATTTCTTTCACTGATGACTTGAATAATCTGGTGAGATGATAAATTTGGCCAAATAGTTTACTATATCCGCACACCAAAGCCCCTATTCCATACTAAATATTTGCTCATATGGAAAATCACATTGATCTCTACTAACTCTTTCGGCTCTTCGGGTTCAAGTCGAGATAAGTGATCGGCTACTACATTTTTACTACCATTCTTGTCCTTAATTTCTAAATCAAATTCTTAGAAAAGTAATACCCAACATATCAGTCTTAGTTTAGCATCCTTCTTTGTTATCAAATATTTTAAGGCGGCATGATTGGTGTAAACTATGACCTTTGACCCAAGAAGATATGATCGAAATTTATCAAAGCCATAGACCATTGCTAGAAGCTCTTTCTTAGTGGTGGCATAGTTAATATGTGCGTCGTTCAAGGTTCTATTGGCATAGTAGATCACATGAAAGATTTTGTTCTTTTGTAGTCCTAGTACAGCCCCTATGGCATAATTACTCACATCACACATCAATTTCAATGGCAAAGTCCAATCCGGTGCAATGATCACGGGGGCTAATGTCAACTTCTCTTTTAAAGTGTTGAAAGCCAATAAACATTCTGCAGAGAAGTCAAAAGTTACATCCTTAGCTAGCAAGTCTCATAGAGGCTTTGTAATATTCGAGAAAACCTTAATGAAGCGTCAATAAAACCTAGTATGCCCAAGAAAACTAAGAACACCCTTAACTGATATAGGCGGGAGTAATTTCTTAATAATCTAAATTTTTGCTTTATCCACCTCTATCTCTTTTGCTGAAATGTGATATCCCAATACAATGCCCTCATGTACCATGAAATAACATTTTTCCCAGTTCAATACCAAATTAGTTTCATTGTACCGATGCAATACCAAACTCAGATGCTCCAATCATTCATCAAACGATGATCCAAATACCGAAAATCATCCATGAAGATTTCTATAAATTTTTCAACCATGTCAGATAAGATCACCATCATGGGACGCTGAAAGGTAGCGAAGTATTGCACAAATCGAATGGCATCCTACAATAAGAAAATATACCATAGGGACAAGTGAAAGTGTTCTTCTCCTGATCATTAGGTGCTATTGGGATCTGATTATATCCAAACTATCCAACAAGGAAGTAGTAGTGTGAGTGCTCCATAAGTCTTTTAAACATCTGATCGATAAATGGAAGGGAAAAGTGATCCTTCCGAGTAGCAGCGTTGCGTTTGTGATAATCAATGCAAACTCTCTATCCTGTAACAGTCCTGGCGGGAATTAACTCGTTCTTTTCATTCTGCGCCACCGCAATTCTACCCTTTTTCGGTACACCTGAACTAGGCTGATCCATGCACTGTCTAATATTGGGTAGATAATACCCGCATCTAGGAGTTTTAGTACCTCTGCTTTGACTACCTCTTTCATATTTTGATTAAGTCTTCGTTGACTATCTACACTCATCGAAAATTTTCCTCTATGAGAATCTTATGCATGCACAGTGAAAGGCTAGTCCCTTTAATATCTGTAATAGACCATCATATAGCTATCTTATTGTCTCTAAAAACCCATAGTAGCCTCTCCGTCTCCTCCACCTTGCCGAATGAGTTTGAAATAATTATTGGCAGTGTAGAGGACTTCTCTGAATAAGCGTATAGGAAATGAGGTGGTAGTTGATTGAGTTCCAATTTAGGAGGCTGATGAATGGATGGTAATGGAATTGTAGGACCCATTCCCAACTCCTCAAAATATCATTTATGTGTGTATGGTGGATTGGTCTCCAAAAACCTTGCACATGTCTCGATCACAAGAAAATCAGTGTTAGTAGATTAAAAGTGTGCAATGCATGTCTCATATGCATCTGACGAGTTATGTAGCAGAAATGTGTCTTGGACCACCTTCTCGATCACAGCTATCTAAAAGCAGCTATATGACTCAGTAGGAAATTTCATAGCTTTGAAGACATTGAAAGAAATCTGCTATTCACCAAGTCTCAAAATATGTTGATCCTTCTGAACATCAATAATAGCTCTCCCTGTGGGTAAGAATGGTCGGTCCAGTATGAGTGGAATATCCATGTCTTTTCCATGTCGAGAATGAGAAAATCAGCTGGAAAGATGAATATTTCCACTTTAATCAACATGTCTTCTATGATCCCTCGTGGATGAGAAAATGATCGATCAGCTAGCTGAAGAGTTACCTAGTTGCTTTAGCCTTTCCCAATCCAAGTTTCCTGAAAATAGAAAGTGACATTAAATTAATACTTGCACCTAAATCGCATAAAGCTTTATCAAGATAGCAATCTCCAATAGTGCAAGGTATAGTAAACCTCCACGAGTCTTTTAACTTTGGAGGTAACTTTTTTCTGGATTCTGGCGCTACATTCCTCAGTCAACCATTTTATGTTTCTCTAGCTTGCGTTTATTGGATAGGATGTCCTTTAGAAAGTTGACGTAGCTAAGAATTTGGATAAATACATCAGCAAATGGGATTTGGTGTGGAGTTTCTTAAAGACCTCAAGAAATTTAGTATATTGTTGATCCAATTTGTGCTTTTCCAACCTCTGTGGAAATGGAATAGGAGGCTCTAACTCGTGCTGTATCTAAACTTTCCTTAGCAGATGTTTCTGTTGTCTGTTCAATTTGTTCCACATGCTCCTTATCTAAAGAAGGTACTGTTTCTTTACTCACAACCGGGGCCTCTTTACAGGATTTTTCGATAACTGCACTTCGCTTCTGGTTGTTATTACTTTTGCATGTTCCATGAGGTTGATTTCTGTATTGTTGGGTAATGAACCTAGTGCTCTGCTAGTCATAGAGAGTGCCATATGCCCTACATGAGTCTCCAAGTTTTTAATAATAGCACTCTGATCTTGGAGAGTTGTTTCAGTCTTTTTCATGAACTGATTATTAGCTTTCGTGTATTGATTTGTTTTCACCATAAATTTTCCGAACATCTTTTCCAACTGAAATTTCTTCTCACCCTGCTGAAACTGATCTTGCGGCCTATTATGATTAGCCCAAGAGAAGTTTGGGTACTTTCTCCAACTGGGTTGTAAATATATGAATGTGGATTTTTCTGTTGACGTTGTCCCCATTGTGCAAAATCTACTTTTCCCACTCATTGTGCTAGAATAGGACAATCTGCAGTATTGATGTGCCCCCACACTCTTCGCAACTTGGCTTCTAAGCTTGTGCTGTGTTGGCTATCTGTGATATACTTTCCACTTTATAAAACAATGAGTCTATCTTTACAGATAAAACTGAGTAAGCATCCACCTCGTATACACCTAGCGCTTTCTTTTGAACCACTCGCTCAGAAGCCCATATGGCTGAAGTTGTAGCTACTGTCTCGAATAACTTCAAAGCTTCGTCAATTGTCTTTGTAGATAAGGAGCCGTTAGATGAAGATCCACCATGGTTTTGAATTATTGGTTAGTTCAATTTTAAATATTCGCGACCTTAACTGAAACAAGGATAATAGATGCGTTTATAACTGAATTATATCTAACTTAACCCACTTATGTAATTATGAATGAATTAACTAAATTATATAAAAATTATGTTGAAAGCAAGTTAATGTGTTTTAATGAATGATAAACATACTAGGATCCCAAATTCCCATATAATAATCAGTTTTTACCCTAGTTTTACACGTTGACAACACGATTGAATTTGACGAATCAATGTTCCTATTTTATTTAACAATCTCTCTTGAACCTACTTTTACATGTGACCCAATTATATTTCTATGATGATGCGAACATACAAAAGTGCATGAATTTTTATAAACACTTAAAGATTTACATAGACATAACAGGTATATTTCTATCTCCTATCAGACCCTATGACAATTTATATATGTCGAACCTATTTTCCTTCTTTCAAATGCATAAAATAGGCCACCAAATTGACACAATTATAGTGTACAATAATTGTGGAGAAAATAAAATCATATAAATTGTTCAATATTCAAAATTACCGTTTCAATGTTAAATATATGAAATTAAAAATTAAAACTCGTATCACATGGTTCATCGTTCTCCTAATACTAAGAAAACTAGTCTAACATGTTATGAAGAATAAAACAAAAAGAGTATTGAAGAATTAACATCACCCAATATAATTCTTGAATTTATTTTCGTATTCATGGATTCGATTTTCGTGTTCCTCGTTTTTTCTTTGCTCCAAAAGTCTCTTAGAATGAGTTCTCTTTCGTTTTGGATGGCTCTAGAATTTTGAAAGACACCCCCATACTCGTTTCCATAAGAGTTCTATTGAAATAAGGAAATCAAATTTTTTTCTTTAGAGAATGTACTATGCAACCACATAATATATTGCTATGCAACCGCATAGTTCAACCAAATTCACTATTGAGAATTGTTGAAGCCAACCATGCAACCGCATAGTTTTTACACTAAGCAATTGCATAGTTGAGCTAACTTCCAACTAATGCGTTGTAGTCCTCAAACTCGTTTTTCTCGTTCTTTGATCTCTTTTTCCACTTCTTCTTTCAAGACTTTATTCCTTCTCTCAATTGGTCTTTGATTCTTTCACGTCATTGTTTCTTCTTTCGGGTCATCTTTTGGTTATTTACACTTTGATCCCTGAACTTTGATTTTCTTTCATTTTAGTCATTTTCCTAAATTCCACCATCTATATCAATGTTATCCTACAAAACACAATTCATATAGAATTAAGCCATATTTCGATATATTGACCAATAATTATCCATATTTTGTGATTTAAATAAGTGTGTAAAACACATTTATCTTATCTACCTTATATTCTAGCTCAGCTAATATTTTATGTATTAGTAGGATAAAAATTTTGATTTTTTTGTTTTTCTTTTATCGATAGGATAGCACCGATATATATAGGATTGATTGTAGAAATACAATATACTTAGCCTATATATCTACTCTGTACAAGAGAATTTTTGATTCGCCTTGGATTAAACCTTGATTTCTGATTAAAGATAGTGCAAGGAGCCTAATCCACTTCCGTGGAGCTCCAATGGGGAAGTATGTGGGGGTTGTTCAAACTGGCCCTTTTGGCGAATAATCGGTCGTGTTTAATCCTATTTCTATTTTCTGCTTTTTACTTGGTTGATTAGTTTACTTCTAATGTGATTGTCATTATTGTGTTGAAGAAATATGATATTTGGTATTGGGAAAGACAAATTTTATTTATTTAAATTAGTATGTAAAATCTATCCATTGGAAACAATTGTAACACATAAAAAATGGTGCTTTATGCGTATTTATCAATTGTTTCACCAAATTCATGTGTTAGATTTGCAATAACACCATGATATCTACTATAATCAAAAGTATACTAGGTTAATTCGATATATGGAAAATGCACTAAAATCATGGAAATTCATGTGGAGATCATATAATTGTGCAAAATCATGAAAAATCATCAAGAGATCATAGTTTTGTGCAGAAATTAAAGTTGCATTATGTTATAATTTTAGGTAATGCATAAAAAAAATTGAGGATTGTACTTTCCTTATTGAATGCATTTTTATTTGTTAAATGGGTTCTTGCGTTTCCAATCACTGTCCCTTACATTTAATGTGTGCATTCCTCATTCGTGTAATTGTGTTCCCATTAAGAAATTTTTTTTAAAAAAATTTTCCTTTGAAGTGTGCCCAATTAAAGAAAGAGTTTAGCCCCACAATGAGAAAACCCTAAATCGTTTAATCAAAGCTGCTTCTCTCTCTCGCTTCTGCCTCTGATCATAATTCCGGCTGGCAATTGCTTCTCCCCTTTTTTACACTCGCCATTGGCTCTCTCTCTCTCTCTCTTCTCGTTTCTATCCCCAGTAAGTCGCCAGCTTCACTCTCTGTCGGTTAAAAGACTTTTCCTCAATTTTATTTTCTGTGACATAGGTAATGTCTCTCTTTCTCAGTTTTAGTTGGGAAATTTTTTGCGTAAATCAGCAACAAGAAGTGTTGAATGTTACGATACAATGCTGATGGTGGCTAAAATGAATATACTTTTTATGTGCTTTCAAGGTTTTAAATTTCAACTTTCTGAATATATGGTTAGATTTAGTGCAATAACATGTATGTCATGTCATGGTTCTCATTTTCTCAACTTTAGTGGGCAAGAGAAGTGAATATATTCCTTGTTTTTCTGGTTTTATGAAAGCTTAACAGTTTTATATATACTAGTAATGTGCCCATACAATGCATCTATTGCCATTTTTCTGAAGGTAATTTTTCTGGGTTGAGTATCAAAGATTCACGAGATATATGCATTAAATGAGTTGTTGGGAAGCAAATGTAGTATTTTATTGACAGAAGCTCGGCTCATAGATCAAAAATCCAGAGGAGAAAAATATGTAGCTGTATTGTCAAAATATCTGTAGCTAACTATCCTTCCTCCTCCCCTATATTAATTCTTTTATTTTCACAAGTGAAGAGAGGAGAAAATTTATGCAGAGGCCACTTAAATCAAACAGTGAAAAAGTGTAACAATATTATTTGCTCATATAAGCATGAATTTTACCTCCCAGAAGAGTTCTACAATTTCTTGGGTGCCTGCACAGTGTTTGTATCATGTTAACTCCACCAATTCAATTAGTCAAATGCATTTTCTTTCTTTGATTTTTATTTGCTGTCAACCTCTTCAGTCTTTTCACATAAATAATGACAATCAGCATGAACAGAAAAACCTACCAATTGCATATGAGTGCATCGTGCCTCCACAAAATATCCTAGTTGAACAATGTTACACATCCAAAGTTAAATCTAGGCTCAAATCCAGGGAATACACGTGTCCATACACGATTGGCAGTTTGAAAAATAAAAACAAAAATTATCCAATCAAGTTCTGACACAACAGCCTGTCCTCGAGTTGGCCCCGTTCTTTCATCATTTTCCTAGTTGAACACCAGCCTGAAACACCAACACGCAACCAAACAATACCTCGCCTTCAATCACATAGAAAGACGAAATTAAAGAAGTATGATATACATTTTGAGAGAATCAACTTTTTACTAAAAAATAATCCCAAAACAGTCAATTAAATTAGAAACTAAACTGAGCTGTCAGTTGAAAATAAAACAAAAAAACAAAAAATGTAGAATGATTCACAAATAAAAATAAAAAGCTCAATCCATGAGATATTACTAACAACTATAACCTTCTAACAGTGTGGTCAGCACAAGCAGTCAGTGAACCCTGAGAAGTCGTTGTGGAAGTAGCTATCAAGCAAAGAACCTATAGTCGAAAACTCTGTCAATCAAATAAACATCAAAATACAATCAAATTTCCTCAAAAAAATCACAATGAAGATTTTAAAAAGGCAAAATCCAAAAAAGAGAAAAATAAATAAGAAGCCAAAAACCCATAAAAAGTTAAATCAGAGAAAACAGGTGTGAAAATCAATATAAAAGATACATTAAGATTATTCAAAACGTTGCCTAGTCCAAAAAGTGGATCTCACCATAAGGAGTTCTGTATAGTGCAAGCTCGAGTTCTTTCTACACAAGAACAAAATGCTAAAATTAAAGATAGATTACAAGAGAATAAATAGATCTACTAAAATAACATTTTAGTATCAGAAAATGACAAACATTTATAAAAATTGTAGTATCTATAATTACATTTTAGTTATTGATCACTAAAAATGAGAATGATCATCACTATGGATTGAAGTAGTAAGTACTCCTACACAATTAGCCGTAGTTGAAATGATATTGGACATTTTAATGCACATTTTATGTTTATAAGCACGCAATTTATCTAATACGCATAATACCTTGCCTAGAAACTTTTACTATTATAGAAGGTTGCTCAACATATTGCAGATAAACAATATTAAACAAAAGAGACATTGAACGACTGTACCATAAAAGGAATAAGACTGCTATAGCATTTAGTAGGAAGTACACATAACACTGGCAATAATATTGATGGTGTTGATGAATATAGGGAAACAAGTTGCTAACCATTAAATGGATATTGATATAAAACAGCACCCAAACCATCCACGTGGTATTAAAGTTAAGTTCACTCACAGTTGAATTTAGTGCATCATGAAAAAAGTTCCTGAGAGCTGGTACGATGGGAGATATATGTACATCAAGGTACAAAAAAATCTGAAGCACAGTAATCACGAGTCATAGCTTCATAAGTTCGATTGACCATGTGGACAACATGACCAATTATTGCAGATCTTGCTTGTTCAGGAGTTTCACTTACCATTCCAAAATCAAGAAAAGCGAGCTTCCTATAAGGTGTTGCTAAGAGATTCCCTGGATGAGGATTTGCATGAAAATACTCATACTCGAGCAGCTAAGATTGCATTGAATGCTTATGTTGACAAGATCCAGAACTTTGAGCCCGTCTTTCGATGGCATCTTACTGATTTAATTTGACTCCTTCCCACTTGTGTAGTGCGAAAAAATATCCGGGACAAGGAAATCTTGTTTATCAATATAAAACTTTTTAAATCTCCTTGCATTCTGCCTCTTCTGCATAGATCTGTCAAAATTAACATTCACAACCGATAGATTTATACTTCACACCACTGAAAGGAAAGGAAAATCTACCAAACCTCTGCATATAAGAGGAGCTCCACATTTATATTCTTCAGTAGTAAATGCAAAATAATATATTAAACTAACCTATACATAATTGAGCTCTTGGTAAACTCTTTGAGCAAATTCGTCAATAAGAGCAACAACATCTTGTAATTATTTCAACATCTTTATTTATGAGGAAACCTAAACTTATAAGATAAAAACTCAGTGTTGTGCTAATTATACTCAAGATATCTAATACCAATTGTTGGGAATTCAAAGATCACGTTGCTTATACCATTTGATATGAAACCAATCACCGGATTAAGATATTGAAGTTGTGTGGCACAATAATGAAGTATTTGATCATAAGCAAAAAAATTAAAGAATGACAAGAAAATATGATAGATAAATTAGGATATTTTATTGCACCACAAGATGGAGAAGTATTACAATGATCCTAAATCTAGTAATCACTTTTCTCACACTATAAAATTATATAGAAGAGCCTAATATTTATAGGGAACATGAAGAGGACACTCAAAGCCTTTTAATAGAGTTGTTGATGAAGTAGGATGTCAAAATATCGAGTCCAAAATGAAAAATAGAAAATAACGCGAAAATCCCAGAACAGATACAGTTAGCGCCGCGACGCAACCTCTGGGCACCCCAGCCGCGTTTTGCCAAAAAAAAATTCTTTCAAAATTGTTTTCTTCATCTCGAACTCTTCTTCAAGTCAAATACCAATTTCCAACTCCCAACGGATTTTCAAAATAAAATTTCAACTTGATATAAGACTCCGATAGTATTCCAAACTGAATTTTTTTTTTTACGTGCACTTCAATTATAATTTTTTAATTTCTTCAACAAGGAATTCGGTCACACTCAAATTCAAACATTCAACCCCATAGCTTTTTCAATGCTAGGTGTTTGCACCTTCACAGCAACAACCCGGCCAAAGTATTTCAACCGAGCTTTGTACACTTCACCTAGACAGTCGACAACAATCGGAGAAGCAGATATTGATGAATAAACTGAATTGACTGGAAGTCCTAGCTCTCTCTCGATACATGTAAATGTTTCTTCATCTAGAAAAGTTGGCAAAGCATCCTGCTCCATCACAATAATGGTGATGAGGATTATATATCAAAAGAAATATTAAATGAGCTCATATAAGTTTCATTACCCACTAATAATAAACATTTATTGAGAAAGTCCCAACGACATACTCAAACAAATTATGCTGGGTATGGAAGATAGTGAGAAATTCGATCAATCTCTCTATCCATGACATACCCATCGCTTTTCTCCCTTTTACTCACCCAAAGGCGCTAGCAAGAAACTCTATCCACACACAGTTAAAACTCTCTAATTCAATGGAAATGGAACCTAAAATTGAAATTAAATCATAAACATGTATAAATAAATGAAATATCTGTCACTGACCGATCGTCGTCGGAATTCAGGTCTATGGGAAAAAGCAGTATTTTCCGATGTCTTTTATATATTCTAGGTTAGAAATATGGGTTTTAATATGAAATTTGGCTAATGGGCCTGTTTTTTTATAATGTGGACCTTTTTGCAAGGGTCAACTAGTGTTACGAAAAATTAAATGTTTAGCAACAGTTAATTAATGTTGCAAAAGACTTTACATTAAAAGTTTCAAGAACAAGTACTGAATGTTGCTATAAAATCATCGTTTAACCTTTTTGCAACAGTCAAAAAACGTTGCAAAAAGTGAATCTTTCACAACGCTCACTGAACGTTGCAAAAGGCTAGTTTCAGTAATGGGTAATAAACGTTGCTATAGGACAAACTTTTAACAATAATCAATAAACGTTGCAAAAAATTTAACTTTTCGTAACATTCAATGAACATTATAAAAGTTAACATTAGCAACATCCATTTAAAAAATGTTGTCAAATCTCAATTATGTTAATCAATCACAACGTTCACTTATTAGAATGTTGTGATACACCCTTTTAACAATACTCAACTAATAAATGTTGCATTTTGTGTGTTGCAAAAGGTCATTTTTGTCATTTTTGTTGTAATGCAAATTCATGTGCTAGATTTGTAATGACGTCATGTTATCTCCTATAATCAAATGTTCAATGTTTAGTTTTCGAGTTTATAAATGTATGACTCTAACTGAGCATGCAAAAAAACGTGCAAGGTACACTCGAAAGAAAATAATCTAATGTTGAGAAGCAATATTTAGATTTTTTTTTCTTGTTTCAGTTGTTTTACACACTCAGTACATAAATAAATTCACTTGTTCCAAAGAAATAGACACGCTAATCTACTAACTCATATAAATGCCAAACAATTTGCAAAAAAAAGTGGACCTGACCATATAACTACCTAGACTAATTCAAACTAAAACAATAAATACAATAAAATTTAAATGTGTTTTCTAAAAATTGAAAATGGGATTGTTACATTTTGTTTTTTTCTTCACTTGAAAACAACCCTGTCATCAAGGGTGGATTTTTCTATAAAAAATCATCTTCTTCATTATTCCAATTAGATAAGATTATTTTGTGAAACTATTTTAAAGATGTGAACTTGAATCAACTTTGTTTTTCATCTCTAATTTTGGTGCCTAGGGATTTTTTTTTGCACTGCACATTTTTTTTCCTAGAATTGGATGCAGGGTTGTTTGCATAATTTTTCTTCGTTTTCTTTGAATTCTATTCCTGAGCAAGGATTATTAAAAGGCACATCCTTCGGCACTGTCCATTTAATTAAGTTTAGGCCTTCGTTTTTCAAGTCTATTTTTTCGATGAGGTGCAAGAGATGGTGTTGCTGCTAAATTTCCTTAGGCTTTTTCAAAGTATGTGAAAGTTTACTTTTACATGAGAAGGTTCTTGATTGTAAAGATTTGATTGCTCCATCCATTTTTCCATCGAGTAATGACCAAGGCATCTTCTCTTTAAAGCTGTCATATCCATTGCCTGAGCTTTCTACTAGTACAGCCAATGAAGGGCCATTAGTGCTAGTATGATTTCCGTGTGTTCCATCATATGAAGATGGGATTAAGGCATCCTTGGAAGAAGTGATTCATTTGCCAGAGAGACTAACAAAATAAGTTTTCTAAAAATTTGAAGTTTTATCGTAACCATGCATTTGGCAGAGAAAAATATCAGAAAAAGATAACTTTTTCATACAGCAATGAAAATATATATCATGACATTCTTAATTAAACTTGAAGTTGGTTTATAAATGGAAGTTCATAAATTGAAAATTATAAAAATGAGCGGATGACTTCCACATGCAATATGCATTCACAAAGCATAAAACTATCGTACATTTATTTTGATTTGCATATGCTTACTACATATAAACGTAGCACCTATCAAATTTGAAATATGTTGAACATAAAGTTCTAATTGCCGGAAGTAACAAGTTTAAAGGGTTGGCTTATGCTCAGCACCAAAGGGAAGAAATCATACATGATCATTATAAAACAAGTCTAGATACAAAGAGAGGCACAGTTCATAGTGGGAAGATTAGGGAACCTGTTGGGTTTATTTCGCCTGGATAATGCACAGACAGAAAATAACACCCAGAAACACACACTGCAATAAAAGAAAATAACAGCAGATTGTTCACCCAATTCGGCAAAGCCTAATCTTGGGGGCTCATAGGTAAATCAAGTCTGTCACTATGCAAGAACCTTCAAAAGAGAGTGGAATAATCAGTACAGAATCAAGACTCGGACCGAAACAAAACACAAGGTCATCGATCCACAAACCGGATCTCCCAATACTACCTAAACTATACAAAATGAGAAACTTCACAGCCTAACAACAAGTATACTCAATAAAACCTAAAACAAGGCTCGGTCAGCAAATGTAACAAATATAACCTAAAACACTTACTCGGCCACTAAATATACTCAATAACTAAGGCTCGGTCCTCATTCAACAATACAAAACATTAATACAACTCAAGATTCAAATGGAAACCCTCGAAGAAACACTCAGAATCTCCTCTCTGGGAGAACAGATTTAAGAACAGTATGAAAGTCAGGAAGAAGTGACGGTTCAGTAGCCTTAGGATGAATATATACACTAAACCTTAGCCTTAGATTTAATCCAACGGCCCAGTAAGTCTCAAGCTAAAACAGATCCAGTGGTGTTAAATGAGCCAATAAAATCACGCCAAGTGGACAAGCTAACAAAAAACGCATTTTCACTTATGAAACCGGGTTTTAAAACCACAATCCACAATCTTCACATTGGTTCTGAAACCTCTCACTCTCTCTAGTTGCTACAATGCATGTGACAGTACTCTAATCATCGCCTCTGTACTAGCAAAAGATTAACCAGTATCAATATGCAGTAAAGATAAACAAGATCTAAACTTATTCAATGGTGGAATTTTGGTTTCCATATCAGATGGATTTATATCAGTATAAATTTTTTCAAGTATAATCTCACCACGTGCTATTTTCTCACGTATAAAATAGTAGTTCACCTCAATATATTTGGATCTCTCATGATAAACAAAATTTTTGCATAAAAGTAAAGCACTTTGACTATCAGTGAAAATTGTAGGTGTCTTATGAAAAAAATTGAATTCTCCTAAAATTTCCTTTAACCAGATACATTCTTTTACAGATTCAGCATTTGCCACATATTCAACCTTTGTACTGGATAATGTGACAATAGGTTGAAATTATGACTTCCAAGTGATACAATTATCACCGAGTGTAAAGAAATATGCAGTAGTAGACTTTATATGATCTTTACTCCCAGCAATATTAGAGTCTACATATTCTTTCAATGTTAATGGATCAGATCCATTTTTAAACACCAAACCTACTCTAGGATTCCAGCTATATGTCTCAATAACCATTTTAACCCTGTCAATGAGGTTTTCCCGAATTAGACATAAACCTATTTAGAAAACTGATAGAATATGTCAAATCAGGCCTAGTTGTAATCATAGAAAACATGAGAGACCCTATGTCATTATCATATGGAATGTTTTTTTTCATATCTTTAATTTCAGATTCAGTTTTAGAACATTGGGCTGAAGAGAGGTTCATGTGGGCAGCAAGAGGAACATTAATCGACTTAGCTTCTTTCATGTCAAATTTGGTTATAACTTTATTTAAGTATGTTTTTTGAGATATAGTCAATATATTTTCTTTCATGTTCCTGTTAGTAACCATCTCCAAAATTTTCTTGGCATTCCCTAAGTCTTTCATATCAAACTCAGATTTTAGGAGATTCTTAAGCCTTAGTAGCTCCGCTTTGCTAGACAAATTCAGATTTTAGGAGATTTTTAAGGCTTAATATCTCAATTTTCCTAGAGTTAGCTAGCAACATATCATCTACATATAGAAGTAGATACACCTCATTCCCATCTTTAGTATTGTTATAGTACAAGTAATGATCATATTCACTTTTCCTAAAATCAATTTTCAGCACATATGTATCAAACTTTATGTACCACTATCTAGGGCTTTTAAGTCCATACATAGATTTTTGCAACTTGCACACAAAGTAAAAAAAAAAATTTCTTCAAAGCCTTGGGGTTGACATATATAGATGTTCTATTTTAACTCTCCATGTAAGAAAACAGCTTTGACATCTAATTGTTCAGGTTCCCAATTGAATTGAACAACTAGTGCAAGAATCACTCTTATTGTTTTGTATTTAAAGAATCAATCTTATTGTTTTGTATTTGATTACATGAGAGAAGATTTCATTATAATCAACCCCTTCCATTTGAGTAAAACTCTTGGCTACAAGTCTTGCCTTATATCTCAAAGGATCAGTAGAATTAGTCCCTTCCTTGACTTTGAAAACCCATTTACACTGAACAATTCTCTGAGTTTTCGATTTCTTTACAAGTGTCATGTTTTATTTTCAAGTAAGGATTTCATTTCCTCCTTCATAGCATCTTTTAATCTCTCATATTCAAAACTATTCATAGCCACTTCATAAGATGAAGGTTTTGAATAGAGATTCACCAGAGATAAGAGCAAAGTCAATCAAATTATTTATTTCATATCTTGGATTTGGGCTGACTTGTCTCATTTCCCTATCTCTGATCAATTGATAATCTTGAATGCTAGTTTCATTTGTGAGGATATTTGTGTTCTCAATTTCAGTTTCAACCTCAACTTGAGGTAGTTCTACTTCACCACAATCAGTGTTAACGATATTTTCATCAGATTATTCAACATCAGTTTCAACATTTTCAGGTTGTGTCTGGTTGAGTCTAGCTAACATCACATCAAACTGTGAAGTATTCTCTTTGATTCGCTCTTTAGGGTTATCAATTTTATCTTTCAAGCACGGTATCTCAGACTCATTAAATACCGCATTTCCATTCTTACTGCTCTTAATGCCTTGCACACCTAACACACACAACTTATACCCCTTCACCCATATGAAGTGCTCTCATTTGTTTGTTCTTTGTGGTTATCACTCTTATTCTTCACACATGACATTTCAGACTCATTAAATACCACATTTCTATTATTAATGATCTTAATGCCTTGCACACCTAACACACACAACTTATACCCTTTCACCCATTCAGGGTTCCCAAGCATAACACATTTAGTGGCTCTAAGATCTAACTCTTCCTCAATTTGATGTGCATATGCCGCACATCCAAATATCCTAATATATGAAAGGTTTGGGGGCTTTTCAGTCCAAAGTTCATGTGGAGTCTTAAACTCAACAGAACTACATGGAGATCTATTTATAAGATAAGCAGCTGTAGTCACAGCCCCAGCCCAAAAACCTTTAGCCAATTCGGAACTGACAGCATACACATAACCTTATTCATTAGAGCTCTATTCATTCTTTCAGTGACCCCGTTCTATTGAGGTTTGTATTTAACAGTCATGTGTCTTACAATCCCTTTTGTTTACATAAGTTATCAAACTCAGTATTATAGAATTCCAAATCATTATTAGTTCTTAGAGTTTTTAATTTCTTATCAAGTTGATTTTCAACAATCTTCAACTAAGTTCTACATTTTTGAAATATCTCAGATTTTTTTAATGGATAAGTCTATACCTTTATTATGTAGTCACCGACTATAGAAATAAAGTATTTATTGTCTCCAAAGGTAGGGTGACTCTCCGGTCCCCATAAATCTGAGTGCACAAAATCTAGGGGCCTAGAGGTGATATGTAACACAGTCTCAAAGCTCACCCTATGTGATTTACCCAACAGACATGTTTCACAAAATTCAAGGGGTAACTATAGAAATGAAGTACTTATTACTTCCAAAGGTAGGGTGACTTTTCAGTCCCCATAAATCTGAGTGGGCATAATCTAGGGCCCTAAAGGTGGTATGAAACCTAGTCTCAAAGCTCACCCTATGTGATTTACCCAACACACATGTTTTACAAAATTCAAGGGGTTCAATCATATCTTTCCTAAGTAGTTTTTATTTACTTAGATACTTCATACCCTTATTTCTTATATGTCATATTCTGTTATACCATAATTCACATTTGATTTCAGTTATGGTCAAAGATTGTGCATCTTAAGGAGTAACAGTCTCTCCGATAAGATAGTACAATTCAATTCTTTTAGGGCTCTTGAGAATTACCAAAGATCCTTTCATCACTTTCAAAGTGTTGTTATCAAACTTGAAAGAATGTTCCTCATCTTCAAGAATTCCCAATGAAATGAGAGTTCTTTTTAGATTTGGGACATATCTTACATTCTTTAATTGCTTGACAATACCATCGTGCATCCTAATGGTAATGTCACCAATACCAAGAACACTCTGAGAGTAATTATCACCCATATATACTTTTTTGGGTTCAATTTCTTTGTAATTATTAAACCATGACCTATTAGGACACATATGGAATGTACACTATTAATCCAAGATTCAGTCATTATCAACTTCTTCATTAGACACAAACAAGTAGGCTATCTAATTCAGAAACTATAGTTGTTATTCAATTCATCATTATTGTGATCCTTATGTTTCCTCTTCCATTCAAAACAATCTTTTTTACAGTGGCCTAATTTTCCACAATGGTAACGCTTCTTATTACTTTTATCTCTTGATTTAGATCTAGTTTTAGATTTGGATTTGAATCTTCAGTTGTTGAAGTTATTTTCCTTCTTCTCAGCCTCCATCTCACAAACATCCTCTCATCTCTTGTACTTATTTTAGATTCTTTCTTGATCTTCAATTCCCGAGATCTTAAAGCATTAGTGACAATTATTTGTGTTAGAGCATCTCTAGAGTATTTTATCATATTCTTTATATCCTTGAAGGAATCAGGTAATGAATTAAGAAGAATCACCGCAAGGTCTTCATCTTCAAATTTCTTTCCACTATGAACAAGGCTCTTAACTAGGATACTAAAATCACTCAAATTAGCTTCCAAATTCTTTCCACTATCCATCTTAAAACTATACAATTTCTCTAAGAGGTAGATTTTATTAGGCAATGTCTTAATTAGAAACAAAGCATAATGTAGTCCACAAGTCCCTAGGGGTAGTATGATCTTCAACTTGTCTTACTATATCATCAGATATGTGCAATATAATAGAGATGTGTGCTATTTCATCCAGTGTCACTTTTAGAACTGAATTTAACACCACCTAAGTCTCCAAGAACTTCAGCTCAATTTAACTTCAGTGAACTGCAAATGTAATAATTACATTAATACGAAAAGGAAGCTGAAAAACGATTTAAAAAACCTTACCCACGGCCTTAGCAGGCTCTGATGCCAATTTTTTGGGTTTATTTCGCCCAAATAATGCACAGACTGAAAATAACACCCTAGAAACACACACGGCAGTAAAAGAAAATAACAACATATTGTTCACCCAATTCAGCAAAGCCTAATCTGGGGGGCTCAGAGGTAAATCGAGCATGTTGTAAGAAACTTCAAGAGATAGTGGAATAATCAGTACAAACCAAGACTTAGATCGGAACACAACACATGGTCATTGATTCACAAAACGGATCTCCCAATACTGCCTAAACTATACAAAATCAGAAATTTCACAGCCTAACAACAAGTGCAGCAGCCACTAAATACACTTAATAACCAAGACTCAGTCCTGAATTAACTATACAAAACCAACAGATTAATAAAACTCAAGATTCAAATGGAAACCCTCGAAGAAACACTAAGAATCGCCTCACAGGGAGAACAGATTCCAGAACCGCATGAATCCAAGAAGAAGTGGGAGTACAGTAGCCTTAGGAGGAATATATACATTAACCTCCACCTTAGATTTAATCAAATGGCCCAAGTAAGTCCCAAACTAAAACAGATCCGGGTGGTGTTAAACGAGCCAACAAAATCACGTCAAATGGACAAGCCAACAAAAACCACATTTTCACTTATGAAACCAGGTTTTAAAACAACAATCCCCAAAACCTTTGATTTCTTCCTTCAATTCCAACAGGTATAAGTCCCACATAATTATATTCCACAGAGATGGTGTTAGTGAAGGGAAAATTCTTTTGGATGAAATCAATTCAATACGAAAGGCTTGCACTTTAGTAGAAGAATATTATCTAGCACCAGTCAATTGTGTGATTGTGCAAAAGAGACACGACACATCTCTTTCGTGTTGAACATGGAGTTCGTAATACAACAGATAGTATTGTACTCTTTATTTTGGGAAAATGGCATCTTTCAACATAACTGGTTATATTTTTCCTTACCTGTTGTTGGCTATTGGGCAGTGAGAATTATAACAAATGTACCTGAATTTATCTTGTAGTACGAAGCAAACTCTAGTAGCTTCTTCACTTTCAATGACATGTATTACCTTGAAAAGATATGATATAAATCCAAAATCATTCATTTCACATATTCCCCTCCCCAACCACTTGCTAGTGGAGTTGACGAAAAAAGTGCTAATAATGATTAAACTAACGAACCAAATTTCATGAACACGATAGAGAACAATTATTTACGCAACGCAATTCAAAATCAAAATTCAAAAATGATTTGGTGAAAATGAATAATATTGTTGACGGCAAAAATTGTATGATCAAAATTCAAGCCAACTTCAAGTGTAAATAATGATTTTTATTAATAATTACTTACAAACTACAAGTGTTTTTATCGTAGGAGATATTTGAAATATGAAATTATTGGGCTCCCACCATTTTTTCTTAAGGATACTGTCTTCCTTTTTATATGAAGGATGGACATGTATCTTTCATATTCCTATCTTGTCAACAACAGTGCCGAACTTGGAACCTGTGCCAATGGTTTAAGTTCTGATTGGTTGTTGTCAAATCAACATACAGCACCGAATTGAGAAACTAAGAAAATGACATATTCTCATTGGTTGCTGAGGTCGGCTCCATCAAGCTATCATGAAGCCGACTTTAAATGGGGTCCCAGTAGTTAATGAACTGGTTAGTGAATGAAGCTATAACATATGGTTGGTGAAATAGATGGACGCTGATGTAAATCCTTCTGAATGTCATTAATTGATTGAATGTTTTAATAGTGTGTAAGGAATCTACAATCATTATGTCCTCTCAAATCACGACGGTCGTTAGTACGAGCCAACCTTGCAGATCCGACCTTAATTTAACATGAGCTAAGCACATATAACAAGCCGTTTTAATTAGGTCGCAGGTCGGATGTCAACAATATTAATATAAAATTTATCTGTTTTTAAAAGTTTTAAATTGCAACTTTCTAAATGTATGGTTAGATTTAGTGCTATAGCATGTATGTCATGGTTAATTTTCTTAAATTTAGTGGGCAGCAGAAGTGAATAAATTCCTTGCATTTCTCAATTTTTGAAAGCATAATGGTTTTATATTTAAGATTTTCAACTATCGGCCATAACTTCATAGTCAACTGTCTGCTACCTAATAAATTCCTTGCATTTCTCATTGTATGTAAGATTTTCAACTATCAGCTAATTTCCTTAAGCAATTTCGGAGGAAGTGTGTTTAAACATGAGAAGGCTCTTGATTGCTGCACGGGCGGAGACTGGCTATGACTTCCATGTGCTAGCCCAGTGCAACCTCTGTACAAATTTCTTTTTTAAAAATTTTGTTAGACTTGAACCCATAAAAGCAACGGAACTCAGCTATTTTTTTAGTAACCAGCCCATGAGGCCACATGACATACTAAATAAGTAAAGCAATTCATCTCATGCACATTTAATTGCACTACCCACAAAGACAGACTGGAGGCTACGACATGAAGAGAAGCAAGAATTGAAATGTGAGATCTTCTGTGATCCTAATAAATTTCAAACCTAAACCTTTGTGTTTGGGATTATTAGTTTAATCGTTTGAATATGGTGGTGGGTTCAATTGTGACTACGGTTATTCTGTTTGAAGAAAAATAGAGCAAATTTAGGTTTTATTTAAGCTAATTAATTTGAGTTATTACTGTTTTACATTTTTGAGTCTTTATGTACTTTCGTTGATTATGTTTTGGTCTGTGTGAATTTTACCTCACGTCAAACATCGATTTGGCCTATATATTGCTCGTGATGTCCAGAAAAATTTATTTAAAGCCTTGGCCTTTACAGAAAAAATTACAGTTTTTACTTTTTTTAAAAAAAAAATTATCATGAAGTTATGCTGTCTGCATTATTGTGCATTTATGCCGTTTTTGTAGTCAATATATGTTTTCGTTAGAATAAGAGCTCTTTTTTAAATTTTATTCTATCTATTTTATGTGTTTACTGTAGCTAGGAATTATAATGTATCTATCTCATAATCTAGTCTAGCTGGGAATTAATGTCATAGTAGGATAATAATTTTCTTTTTCATTTTCCTTTTATAGATAGGATAGCACCGGTATATATAGGATTGATTGTATAAATACAACAAATTTAGCCTAAATATCTACTTAGTATAAGAGAATGTTTGATACGACTTGGATTAACTTGAAATCGGTTTCATTCTCTGGTGAGTTACCGTGTACGATAAAACTAAATATTACATAAAAGATGCAACCATTTAGAGTAAGAGCCTATTTGAGCTCCATTTTTTTCTTAAGAATGTAATTTGAAATAGAAGATTGATCGTGACTGTGCGGTTGAAAAATAAGTAGAAGTTTTGCAGAAGTTATGAGTTCGATCCTAAAATCACCCAGGGAGAGTTGAATAGGTGAATAACGCGGAATCAAAATTATTGTCGATTAATATTGCAATAAGTCACAATGATTAATTAATTTAGATCCAGTTCACAAGAATTAACTAATCTATGTTGAATTGCCGGCTTGTATAAAATCAATAATGTAAACAATACAAATAATTAATGATGGAGAAAACCCTTAATTTGATAAAAATTTCAAGACCAACTCAGTAGTATCCACTATAGACAATAAGAACTTACAGTATGATACAGCCTAGAAAACTCACTATACTCGTTGTTCTAATTCATGCAATCTTCAAAATCCGTGGGAACGTGCTTCACTCACACCTGCTTCCAATTTTCTTGAATTGTCTATCTCCTATGGATCATCAAAATGCCTTGTTCTTGTACTCTTCTTGTACTTCTGGTCTATCATCCCTCAATTTTTAGCAACCTCCAAAAGTTATTGAGAAAATACATTTCTGATTATATTTAGGATGTGAGTGTTTTGAATTATATGATTTTGATATTTTTCCCAACTTGTGGTTGATTGATCTCAAGATGTAGAATCGTTAGTTAATCTCTAAAGGATGTTATGAAGGTAGAAAATAATGATCAACTGCCTACAAAAATGTAATGAACATTGTATATTTATAATATAAGGTAATTTGGTAGTATAGAATATATAGAATTCTTGAAAATTACGAACTGGAGTTTCTCAAAAAATACCGTCGCTCTAGCATCATACTAGCAACAAGTGTGTCGCTCGAGTGACAGGCAGGTGACAGTGATGCTGTTTTGGAAGCTAGAGTATTAGGTTGACGACAAGTTAGCATAATTTCGGCGACTCTTTCTCCATGTTCTATACTCAAATACAAAGACTCTCAATTCATCTATACAATACCCCCAAAAGACTCATTGACTTTTACAACTCTTTTATAATAATCTTTTTATTTAAAGAGTTGCTATTGCCAATACAACTTAAAACCTAATATTTTGGATCTTATATTATTATTTTATTGAAAAATATGTGGTTGAAAAATAAGGCAAAATTTTAAATTTACGTACAATATTATTTTATTGAATAATGTGTGTCTAAAAAGAAGAGAGAGAAAAATGTATTTTGAATATTTAGATCTCATCAATTATAATAGACTTACATGATACATCATTAAATATGAAATGAAAATCGTATTTATCCGCAAGTAACATTCTTTTCCCAAAAGTACCATTTGTTGCCACATTGTTAGCGTAGGAAATTCCATTCTGGGATCGAAATTCTCAATTTGCATGGAATTGACAATTGTACCAATGGTTAGAATGGAGCATAAAGATGAATTTTCTAAAGATAATGTAAAAACTGTTACCACTTTCTTAATTTAGTTTTACAAAATATTGTCGTACTTCGGCTTGTTATATTTGACTTGTCTCCTTTTTGTTCCATTCAAATGGTTCTTTATGATATTTTTACAAGTTGATGATGGCAACCTTTGTGCTATTCCAGTCCACTTGTTTCCGAGTTGTCTATGAGCAACAATTGGTAGTGTCTTCTTCTTTGATCCATCTATTTTTCTACAAATTCAAGCATTAAGCATAAATGATATAAGAAAGTATCCTTTGAAATAATTTTGCAAAGCTTAAGTTCGTGGTTAGTTCATGACTAAAGTTGGCACGCAAAGCACGTGCATGATGTCAATTTTTCCCTTTTTTAATATATCTTCCATAACAGAGTACAAGAATATAAATTGATTCAAGATGAAGCTATTCTACGATATACAAAATCTATGGCCAGAAATAATGGTTGACCCTTTAGGGATGGGATTTTATAATGAAAGAATTCCTATAATTAATCTGATTTGTTCCCTGTTTTACAGCTCACTCCAACACTCCCCCTCAAGTTGGTGTATAGACGTCTTTAATGCCCAACTTGTCAAGGGAGATGTAAAAAATTCTGCTACTTTCGTGAGTACGTTTGCTAACTGATCTTCAGACTTGACAAATGGGAACCGAATAATTTGCTCTTCCAGGTTATGTTTAATGAAGTGCCAATCGACCTCAACATGCTTGGTCCGATCATGTTGGACGGGATTATGAGAGATGTCAATGGTTGCTTTATTGTCACAAAACAGGTTCATTTCTGAGTTGGGAGCAAAACCTATCTCCGTTAGCATTCTTCTAAGCCAGAGAAGTTCGCATAAACCCTTGGCCATTCCTCGGAATTCTGCTTCAGCACAAGATAATGCTACCACTTTCTATTTTTTGTTCCTCCATGTAACAAGATTACCTCCTACAAACGTGAAAGAGCCTGAGGTTGACTTCGTGTCTGAAATATTTCCTGCCCAGTCAGCATTGGTGTAGCCATCAACCTTCAAATGATCATTTTTGGAAAACATTAGCCCCTTTTCCAGAAGAAGACTTTAAGTATCGTAGAATTCTAGTTACTGCATTCATATGATCTTCACTAGGACAGTGCATGAACTGGTTCACTACGCTCACAGCGTAAGCTATATCTGGTGGTGTATGTGACAAGTAACTGAGCTTGCCAACTATCCGTTGATACCTCTCTTTATCAGTAGGCACTTGATCGATGTATTCCCCAAGTTTATGATTTTGAATAATGGGAGTATCGGCCGGTTTACATTCCAGTAACCCCACTTCGGACAGCAAATCTAATATATATTTTCTTTGAGATAAAAATATGTCTTACCTCGATCTAGACACTTCAATCCCAAGGAAGTACTTGAGTCCTCCTAGGTTCTTCATTTCGAATTCAGCTGATAGTTGTTCTTGAAGTCCAGAAATTACTTCTATGTCATTACCCATAATGATCATGTCGTCTACATAAACAATTAATACTGTCGCTTTTCCAGATTGGTGCTTTAGGAAGAGAGTGTGGTTCGAGTTACTCTGTTGAAAACCATATTTTTTCATAGCTGCATTGAATCGACCAAACCATGCATGGGGTGATTGTTTCAACCCATACAAGGCTTTTGTAGTTTACATAAAACCTTGTTTTCTGAAGTTACCGAGTACCCTTGTGGAATGTCCATGAAAACTTCCTCTTCTAGATTGCCATGGAGGAAGTCGTTCTTTACATCAAATTCGTGTAATGGCCAATCTAAATTTGCTGCAAGAGATAACAAAACTCTAACAGTGTTTAGTTTTGCTACTGGCGAGAAAGTTTTTTGATAATCGAAAACATATGTCTGGTATATCCCTTTGCCACGAGCCTCGCTTTGTACCGGACAATTGATCCATCAGCATTGTATTTAATGGAGAAGACCCATTTGCACCCTACTGCCTTCTTTCATTCAGGTAGTGAAACTAGCCTCCAAGTGTCATTTTTCTGCAATGCCTTCAATTCCTCCTTTATCGCTTGGATCAGAAAGTGTCTCTTCAACATTCCTGGGAATATAATCTGAGGATAGTTGTTGTGCAAAGGTCTTGAGTGGTTTGGATAGCCTGTGAGTAGACATATAGTTGGCAATAGGGTATTTGGATTGTCTATCTTCCACTTCCGGAGAGTATCGACTTGGTGGTTTACCACGATTGTGTCTGTCACGTAATATATATTGCATAGTTACAGTCAAATTATTAGTGTGTGAGGATATGGTAGGGAAACTTACCTCAGTGATATTCTCAGGAGAGGGGCCTTCGGGTACTAAAGAGTGGGGAACTTCATTCTCAGGAAAGGCGCCTTCGGCCTCATTACATTCCACACTTTCAGACTCAACTGGTATAACTATGTCCCTTGCAAGTGCAGGAGCTTCATCACATTCCACACTTTCAAACTCAATTGGTATTGGTTCATTCATATCCACCACTGGAGAGCTCTCAACATTCAGCCTTGCCTCGGTGTTTCCATCATTAGGCTGCTCTGAGTTGCATTCGGGCTGTTCTTGCTATGAGTTGTATTCAAATTCTGGCCATGCAGTTGCCAACCAATTCAACTCTTCATCTCGAGGCTCCCTTTGAAGAGATGATTTGGTTGTCGGTGATGGAAAAAATGTGTCCGACTCGAGAAACGTGACATCCATGGTGGTGTAAGTACGATTGGTGATGGGGTCCTACCACCGATACCCTTTTTTATGCAGAGCATACCCTAAGAAAAGACATCGGATTGCACAAGGATCCAACTTGGTACGTTGGTTCTTATGGAGATGAACAAATGCAACACAGCCAAATAGTAGGTAAAGAAACATGGCTCGAGAGAATTTATAAAGGAGTCTTTAAGTTTAAGACTTTAGAAGGCATTCAATTGAGTATATACACTGCTGTGGCCACAGCATCATCCCAATACCGATAAGGCACGTGTGCTCCAATCAATAAAGCCTGTGCCATCTCTAAGATATGTCAATTCTTCCTCTCGACAGTACCGTTCTATTGGGGGGTCTAGGAACATGAAGTTTCATGGATGAGGCCATGGCTTTGGAAGTAAGTTTGAAATTTTTTATAGATATATTCACCTCCATTGTCAGTACGGAGGATTTTGATCTTGGCTGAAAACTGTGTTTGGACCATAACATGAAATGATTGAAAAACACCAAAAACTTTTTTTTTTTTTTGTTTAAGCAAATACAACCAAGTCACTCGACTGCAATCATCAACAAAAATTACAAACCACTTAATACCAGAAGGAGTAGGTACTGGGGAAGGTCCCCATACATCCGAGTGTATTAGAGAAAAAGGTATATCCCTTTTTGTTTAGCGTACATGATAAGAGACTCTATGAATTTTGGCTATAATGCATGTCTCACACTTAAAATCCAAATGTTGTAAATTAGAGAATAAATCTGGAAATAGATGTTTTAAATATCCAAAGGAAGGATGCCCCAAGCGATTGTGCAAAAGCCAAATTCACCTTTCTTTGTCACTAATTGCATGGTGTATGTGATTGGCTCTTCGAAGTCATCCATGTAGTATAGTCCTCCTTTTTTAGTACCACGCCCAATGATCTCCTTGGTGAGAATATCCTGGAGAAGACAAAAGGTAGAATACATTAACACCACACAACTGAGGTGTGTTGTAACCTGACTGACGGATACCAATTTATTTGACAAAGAAGGAACAAATAAAGTATGAGATAAGAAAAGGGAGGAGTGATAAGTGTATTTTGTACACTTATCTAGTCCATTAAATTAGTATATTTGTTAGTGATTTGAATGAGTTATAGCTTAATTGTAGGTTAATTATGTTTGTTAGGTTGAACTCAATGCAAATTGGTGGATTTGGAAGAAATGAATGAAAAACGTGCAAAAAATGAAGGAAATCCAAAGCTTGGGGACCAAAGTGTAAACATTCATTAGTTGAGTCGGACCACAAAATGATGATTGAAGATCAAATAGGATCAATTGAATACAATTGGAGGTCAAATGAGTGAAATATAGTGGAAGTATTTTCAAAAATCAATTTCCAGTCGAAGAAGTTATGCTATGTATTTTTATCATCGAGTTGAGACCCATATTTCAAATAGTAAAAATTCGAAATGGAAATATTTTATTTCAAGAGGAACTATAGCCCTTTGAATTACCTTTCCAACGCACTTTGAATTAGCTCAATCTAATACATGTAGAGAAAGTTATGGCCAAAATACCGAACACTGCTCAGAGACAAACCTGCGCGCGCGCGCAGGCAAATTGTGTCTCGTGCGCGCGGGCATGAATTTCATCTACCGAGAGCAAAACCATTGAACGGCGCACGCGCAAGGAAATATACGGCGTGCGCGCACCGGCATTTTTTGCAGACAAATCCTTAGTTTCCTTTTGCAATTCAAACTCTTTTGGAAACCAAATTGGACACGATTTTGACCTATTTTCTGACTCTTATAAATAGAGAACGAGGGCTACACATATAGAGGACTCTCTCTTGCCTCTTCATACACAATATTATCATTAATTTCATCAAGAACAAGAGACTAGTTGCTATATTTTGAGAGGGGAAAATTGAAAGTCAATTACATCAAGATTTTGAAGAATTCAACTTTAGGTTTGAAGATCAACTTCTTTTGATTTATTTCATGATCCGGGTGATATTTTTATATTATTCTTCTTGTAATTTATTTATTATCATGTTAGGCTAGATTCGCTTTTGTATTGGATGAAGATGAACCCTATTTGTTTATTTATTTTTATTCAAGACCGGTAATTTAATTTATTTCTAGCGTTTCTTGATTAATTTTGCATACCCATTGCATTATTTAATTGATTGGACACCAGTTAGATAATTAGTTGCTTATTGCAGTGTTGGAAGACTCACAATAAGTTTAGAACGCGGTAAAATTAACATATGTGCAATAGGTGTTAGGAATAACATTTATCACATGTGCAATCATATAAATAATCTAAACTTTAATGCATTCTAATCATTTGAATTCGGGCTAG
>CAIGRP010004745.1:0-26866 GCA_903798385.1 Fraxinus cuspidata
TTGTAAAATGCAGGCAGATGATGACAATGAAGTGGATCGAACTAAGAATATTGACTTGGATGAGTTAGAAATAGCGCAAGACAATAATGTAGATATTATCACTGAAACTAGTAACACTATTGTTTTCCCTACATATGGACCCGAGATACTTCAAAAAAACCGATAAGAAAATCGTTTTACAAATGATCACCTTGTAGCTTCAACTCTTACATCACATGTGATTCCCGAAGATGTAGATTTAGAAGATCGCCAAATTTTTAACACAAAAGAAAATATCTTATGATGGAAGTGCACATGCTTGCAATGAAGTACAACTTTGAATTTAGAGTGAAAAAGTCAAATAAGGAAGTCTATACAATTGTTTGAATAGATGAAAATCGCAAATGGCGGTTACGAGCAACTAAATTCAAAAATTTTGATTACTTTCAAGTTCACAAGTATGCACGTGAACATTCGCCAAAATATCATAGACAGGCAATATCTCATTTTGTTGAAAGACATATAATGCCTGATTTTCAAAGTCCCCACACAGTATATAGTCCTGCAGACGTCATTAATGATATGCATTGGGAATTCAAGGTAGACATGAGTTATCAGAGGACGTAGAAGTCATGAGAACGTGCTTTGGGAGTTTTGAGAGGTTCCTCCGATGATAGTTATGTTAAATTGGGCTTATATTCTCATAACTTGACTAGAACTAATCCTAGAACAACATTGTTTTTAGAGATTGACAATGAAAATCGTTTCAAGTACTTTTTTATGGCCATCGGACCTTGAATTCGCAGTTTTCGCTCTACAATGCGAAAGATGGTTGTCGTTGATCGAACATTTTTTACCGGGAAATATAAAGGTACTCTGATTGTTGCTACTTGTCAAGATGCAAATATTTAGATTTATCTTCTTACTTAAGTATAGTTGATTCTGAGAATGATGTATCGTAGACTTGGTTTTTAATGAAGTTGAAAGAAATAACTGGGGATACTGAAGATCTTGTTATTATATCTAATCGTCATTCAAGTATTATCAATGGAGTTCAAGCTGTGTATCAAAATGCCCATCATGGTCAATGCATCTATCATATAAAAGGCAACTTAAGGACCGTAACTTGAAAAATTGAGATTTTCCTACTTTTTAAGAAAGCAGTAAAGGCAACTACTTTAGAAGAGTTTGGAAATTATATGAGTAAAATTAAGAGAATTGATATTAAGAAACTCGGCGATTGCTTGGAGCTATTCAACTTGTAAGAAGAGAATGTTAATGTACACGGCAGTTCCCGAACTTTGCACCTAATGGAATAAGAGAACATATAGTTAACATCAATTCGTTGTACGAAAAATCATAAATTAACATTAAAAATATATATACATCATCATCGCATATATTTGGAGAGATTCTCTCCATCTGTCTTGTGGTGGATCTATAACATCATCTAGTTCTGCATCACTAACATCTGGGTATCCTCAATCCTCATAGAGATAAACATCCAATATTGGATCTTCTTTTCTAGTTTCGCGAACGAATAAATTCACTTATTGTTGTTCAGTCTCATTGGGAGAAGCTGGCAATGAGCAACGAACTTTGAGCTGAATAATTGACAAACGAAATCCTTTTAGAAATACTCGAGGTAACGAGCAAAAGTATTAACGAAAAGGACTTCAGCAATATCATGGGAAGTAGAAATAAGTGTTGATTTCCAACAACGCATTCTCGATAGCCCGTTGATAGGTAACCTAGCATGATACATGTCTGTTATTCGAATAATATACTCGAACGCCCATACCTAAAAGAAGAAGTATAAGTTGTCCACAAATATTTAAAATCAAATAAAAATAAGGTCTAAATCACAAATTTTGGCAATTTACCATTATCGCTATTGGAAATCCCCACAAAAAATATTCGGGTTTCGGATCCTTCGACACTCTAAGGAATGCACGTATCAAAAATTTGAAACTTTTAGTCCCCATGAATATCCATTGAATAGCTCCAAATCATCAACTATATCTAAGGTGTGAAGATCTATAGACGCATTTTTGTTTTTGGACCTCAACACAGTCTCATAAATAAGCACTAAACTCAATTTGTATTTATCATCCATGTCTTCTATCTCTTTATCAAATGTTGGGAGGTATTTATTTCTCAACCTACCATTTTCATTTATCTAGCTCTCATACTCCTTCTCGACAAGGCTTAATCACGTCGTGAACATAAACTCGTATGGGGAGAAACGGGTAGCTTTTTCCCAATCTAAACAAAACCACAATTCATCCTCATTAACAGAGACAACCCGTCGTAATAATAGGTGTGATTAAGCAGATATTTTCATGTTTCTGATGTCGTATAATTTACCGAAGCATGACCTTTAAGAACATCTCCTTATGAACATCATGCATCGTACTTTCTCCACATTTGACACGTTAGAACATGTTGTGACATTCGCATCACATTGATCACTGATGTTGTATATGTATCCTATCCTGCAAATGGCATGAGAATATTAGTAACTCGATTGAAGTAAAAGTATATAAACATCAAGGTGACGGAGATAAAAGCTTGTAATTAAGAATGCGTTAATAGCCTATCAAGTAAAGATATGTAAAATTTAGACCCCATAATCTGACTTGGTTATGTGATATGCCCAATCATCTATGTGCTATTTAGCATCAAACAACTCTGAGTGCCACAAATAGCACGGATAACACTTGGGCTTAGATAAATACTTAAAGTGAACAAACATTGGGCCCTAATTCATCCAAGTTACATTTTCATCCATATCAAATTATAACAATCTAGCAATTACGTGATATTTTAAGAAAGGTGCCTTTGTTTTTGTCATCTCTCAACGGGCAACAGAAGTCACACAAATACAAAAATAAAGCAGTTGCAAACTTGGAATCTCGATTCCACGAATATATCTATTATTGTGCACATTTGTTAACAGCAATGAACGTTAACAATAATAAAAATAAAGACAGTTCTGAATGTTGAGCAAACAAGCATTCATGCCAGTCCAAATGCCCGTTCAATTTTTTGAAGATTTGAATGTTGAAGAACGCAAATTCCATTCAATTTCTTATTCTTCGCTGCTCTTCTTTCTTTGGAGCCGTTGTTCTTCTATTGTGAGATTCAAGAGCCGTTTCTTTTAATTAGGGTGGAGGGCGAAAACGGAAAATGAATAAGTTTTAATAGATAGCTGTGGTCAAAGGCCAAATATATATTTTTTTGAAACGGGTCAAACAGCCTTTGACCACTATTCTCACTATTCAATGGTGTATATAATGTTTCGACTTTAGTGAAAATGTGGAATACATAAATATATTTCTCTACTTATTGGAATTGGGGTTGTGATTGGGTACCAAGAAGGGATGCTTATGGGTTGCTAGCAGAGTTGGCTCTTCGAGCGGGTTTGGCATTTGTGAAGGAAAAAGGTTTGCAGATTGCTACTGTTTAGACTTGCACGTGATGTTTTTCAACCTCTTCAAGACTCGAAGACCACCTATACGTTCCTCACCAAACGCTTTAGTAATTTTGATGTTATAGTGCTTCTTCAAATAGTAAGGTATGGTTCGTGTTGCTTTATGCATAGGAATCAAACTATTATCGATGAGTGTATTCAATCAAATTTATAACATGTTTGAGCCTCATTTTTTTTTTTGTTAAAAATGCATTTTGGAATAGTATTTTAATGAGAAATGTATAGTTAAAAAAAGTAAAGAAAAATTTTGAATTTACGTGTAATATTATTTTATTGAAAATGTGTAATTGAAAAATGTATTTTGAAAATAATGGAATTACTTGATATAAAAATATCCCCTCATCAATTCGATCATTGATTCAAGAATAATGTTATTTATCGATGAAATATAGATAATGCAACTGTCTTTGTAGAATAAATGGATTGAACAGTTCAATTTTTACGAGAGATGGGAGAAAAAAATGTGATGGATAATATATTGTCACATCATTAATGTTCTATTTTTATCACGATAAATAACATTACTCTTGATTCAATTACTTAGTCAGGTCATTGTTGGAACTTGGAACTCGTAAATAATATTCACTTTGTGGACACTAGTCAACGATCTTGTCTAATCAATGAACTCGATTCGAACCTCCGATTAGGAGTGTAATCATTTTCAGAAAATTAAAAGAAAAAAATATGGCTTGTTTGAGCCTAATTTTTCGTGTAGAATATATTTTGGAAAAATAGATTAATGGAGAATGTGTTGTTAAAAATATATAAATGTAATATTATTTTATTAAATAACGTATAGTAGTTGAAAAGGTAGAGAGAAAAAATCAGTTTGAAAAAAAAGGGGATAAAACAATAGCTATGTTTTACCCTGAAGCCTGGTGGGGAAGTGTGGCCGTGTGGGGTTGGAGACGAATCTATCCGATTTGACTTTGAAATGCTTATAGATTAAGCAAAGTGGACACGAAGGCAGCAGGGGCCACGTGTACGCTTCATTCATAAAGTGCCAGAGCATAAAATCAACTCCCATGCTTACCAAATTCCAAAAGCACCGCTTCTCATCACATCTTGCAAATGAGCGCACGTATAAACACAAGCTTCGTCTTCCTTTCTGTACTTTTGGTGACATTTTCGAGCCACTCGATTTCACGTTCTAATCCAGATCACAAATTAGGGCTTTGTGGCGAAGAACAAGAGAACGATAATACCATCGAAATGGCAACTCTAGGAGGCTTGCGCGATTCCAGTACCCAGAACAGCCTTGAGATCGATACCCTTGCGCGATTTGCTGTCGACGAGCATAACAAAAAAGAGGTATTTCATTTTTCCTCTCTTTTTAATTATTTTCTTCCTATTTTACTTAATGTTTCTATCTCCTTTTTTCTTTTTTTGGTTGTTGTTGATAAATATGCTATGTTATGTGTGCGTGTTTGGCTAAAATTAAAAAAAAAAAAAATACTTTTAACCAAGTATACTCATCGGTTAATTAGTATAAAATTTAAAATAGAAATAATTTTCTCGTGGATCAAATTTGAAAATGATAAATTTGCTTATTTTTTGAAGGAACTCTTATTTTTATCTTTAAAATAATTAATGTTCCATTCTAAGTAGTTAAACATAGAGTATTCCTCTATAATTGTGCACTTTGGTGTATGATCTCCTATTACGGGCTTATTGCATTCAAAAGTCCCTTTTTTTCTCCTCCTTAACAGGACTTTCATCGCTTTTAATTTAGTACGTGGTTTATTTTATGTGTAGTTATCATGCTGTTCTTATTTACACTTTCTCTATTTTTATTAATGTTTCGGTCTAAAGTGAGAAGTCAAGTTACTCCACGATTTACTTACTTGAGAATGCGACAGAACTAAGAAACAATTTTGGATCTCCTCCGGGGGAATATTTCCTTGTAAAACAATTAACCTGGGACAGTAATTTGATTATAAAAAAAAAAAAGAAAGAAAGATGACACAACAAATAATCTATCTGCCGTTTTTGGGCTCCCCAACATTTTGCAGTCTCTAACAAGTTATTAATGCTCATGTCCTTCAGAATGCATTGCTCGAGTTGGCGAGGGTCGTAAAGGCCAAAGAACAAGTGGTTTCTGGTACTTTGCATCATCTTACACTTGAGGTCATTGAATCTGGAAAGAAGAAACTTTATGAAGCGAAGGTTTGGGTAAAGCCATGGATGAACTTTAAGGAGCTACAAGAATTCAAGCATGTCGGAGATGTTCCGTCCTTTACCTCCTCTGATCTGGGTGTTAAAAAAGGTAGTTAGCCAACCCTTTGTTGAACTTTATCTCAATAGAATCTGTTGCCTCCTCAAAATTTCTGTTGTTTGATAATGATACCAGTAGATGAATCATACATAATATCTTCTCCATTAGAAGTGTAAGTATACTCTGTTTAAACGGATTAACTTTCCACGGCATACAATTATTAAGTGTTTGCTTCATATTTTGAGGCATTGCAGCAAAAGCTGTGTTCATTACAGGTAATGTTTAACTTGAGTTGTCTCAAGTCTTGACCGAGGTCTGGCTGTCTGTCCATATTGAGATAGAAAGGTTATAGTTACACTCATGGTTGAGGATGAACTGTGTGGATAAATGCTTTAAAATCAAGTTCTTCAGAGTATAAAAATGATTTACCTATTGGCGTGGCATCCTTTTTACCCTTTTAATAGCCGAGTATTTTGATTTTAGTATGACATTTGTCATTTTATTTATGGCAATACTGGACCGGCTGCGCTTATATTATGCTTTCGTTGTGACTGATTGGTGTAAAAATCAGATGAGCAAGGCTCAGGATGGAAATCAGTGCCAGTGCATGATCCTGTTGTTCAGGATGCTGCACATCATGCTGTTAAGACGATCCAGGAGAGATCTAACTCTTTATTTCCTTATGAACTTACAGAGATAGTTCATGCAAAGGCTGAGGTACGTGATTTTCACACTTGACATATTGGTTATATGGATGTTGAGATTACATGGATATCATTTTACAAGGTCTATAAATTCACTTTCAGCACATTAAGTACTTTCCTTTTGATATGGGAAATTCTCTTCATCGAGTGTAAACTATTAACTCTTGGGAGCTTTAAGAGACTTCTCTTTTTTCTTTTCGGCTGTCATATTGATAACCACAAGATTTATAATCCTCGACTTGACAAATTATTGTTGCAAGGGAAGTTCTCGCACTTGTGCGTCTCTTAGGTGTTTTTTTTTTTTTTAAGAAATATACCTTATAGAAAGATACCATGGATCTAAGAAACAAAAATATCTTCAATGTCTACAGCGGGCGGACATGTCCCGAGGTTGGGGGTATGATAAGTGTTTTGTACAAAGGAACGGATAATCGGATGGTTGTGGATGATGATCAACTGGTATTAGAGATGTATCAGTTTCATATTTGCAATTGGTTTATTGTCTATTTCAAATAAGCAGTCGTCTCTTTACCATGTATTAAATAGGGCTTTGATGTAGACCTTCTGTGTCAGAGCAAGGTCCGATACTATCCTTGTAGTGGTTTAAGACTGAGATTTTCTCTTTATGAATGTTTCATGGTGTTCCTAGTATTATATTCTCCTACATGTTTCAGTTGTGTCCGTAATCTCCCACCGAAATTCAATATTTTGTAGTTAGTTTGGCTCATCTTGTTTCATAGGATGCGATATGGTATCATACAAATTGTGGGCTTGCCATTTTACAGTCTCCCCATAAACCCCAACCTTCAAGTTTATTTCCGGATCATATTTTTGGCTGATTTACGGGAGATAACATGCAATTTTGTGTTCTATTCGTTTTCTTATTTGCAAAGTATATGTATATTCTGTTTCTAAATCCTAGAGGGTGTCGTCATTTTCAACTTTTCATCCTTCCACTATGTTTTGATACAAGAATCGGAATCAGTTAATTCCAGACTGTATAAGTTGGTATGAAGTTCAACCAAGATCAGTGTCTAATAATGTTGACCTTCTTGAATAGGTTGTTGAGGAGTCTGCCAAGTTTGATATGCTTCTGAAGGTCAACCGAGGAGGAAAAGGAGAGAAATTCAAGGTCGAGGTGCACAAGAATAAGGAAGGTGGTTTCCACTTGAATCTGATGGAATCAGATAACTCTTGAACTATAAAACTAACAGCAATACCAACTCCAGACCATGAAACTTTTTATGAAGTCAACTACTATGCTCGTGCTACTAGTGTTTCACTCTATATTAACGTTGGTAAACTCAGACATCGGGCTGAACTATGTTCTGTTTTCCTAATATTTGAACTTTGAACGTGTTGCTTTGTGTTGCGTGATATTTTTCGTTTTAAGCTAAATCAGTGTGTTAGCTATTAGCTGGTCCCAAGGGAAATGACAGCTGTGGATCCGGAAGGTAATACATCTAATAGGAATGTTTGTCTGTCTGTAATAGATGTCTAATAACACAAGTGGTCGCGTTCCCTAATATTGCCTAGTTGTTTGGGTCCATTTAAGGTTATTGGTTTTTTTTAACATAGTAGCTAAATAATTTAAACGCGTTACATAAGACAAATATTGTATAAATGTTTGATTTTCCGCAATTTTCTCCATTCCTATGTGAATAACCCAAGATTGATTTACAATCAATAACGTCTCCACCATCGAGACTAACGATAAATGAGTGGATGAACCCTTAGGTTTTCATGGCCTTGGATTCTCAGCCTTGCTCAATCTGAGAAGGTGGACGGTAAATTGTCTTTGGGTTCTTTGTGGTGGACGAATCGCTCTGATTTTGTATTAAATGTAGATATACGTTTATTTTAACATTTTCACTTGTTATATATTGTGTTGGGGTGATTTAAATAAAGATAAAACTTCGAAAATATTATTTTGATACATTACATTTGTTCCCATGGGTTTTTATAATTTGAAAATATCTTATAAATGACCTCAATATCGATTTCAAGAAATACCTTTTTTTTTAACACGTACACCATCAAATTGTCATGATACAAGAAGGTGAAATTGTCAAATTGTTAGCTCAATGATGGCACGGAGGTTTGCCTCAAATCTGAATTACCGAAATGCTTTTGCTGCACACTCAGTTTGAAAGGCAATGATTTATATGATAAAGGGTATAGGAACATGATATTACACTCGTGGCGTGACATTCTTTGGTCAACTTGATTGTTTTTAAGTTGTTTGGACCTAAAAAAGGCAAAAGAAAATGGTGAATTTAGTAGACCATAAGCGAAGTGGGAAAACCCGATGGTCAAAGATATTTCGATGTGTAATTTAAAAGGGTTAACTTAGAATTTAGAAATATTTTGAGGTTTTAGAATGTCATTGCTTATTTTTTACATAAGCAATGAGATGAACAATGACTTGACCAAATAGTCATCCATAACCAATAGGTATTTGAACGATTCATAAATCTGACTAGATTATGATCGTTTGACGGGGTTATTTGTCGGCGCATCATATTCCGGTCGACCTTCAAGCTCAAGCTATCTCATCAAAGCTCTTGATTGGTAGATCCGAAAGGTATCGCATACAACTTGAAGACAGTTTGCCATCAGTGTGATGAATAAATTGGGTTAGGAGATTCAGCAAACACCGCGTCGAATTTCCCCACCATTTTTTTCTCTTCCACTTTGGCCAACCTTTTTCATTGGAGATCGAAAGTTATTTTACTCGATGATAAATTTTACGTTTATTTTGTCCTCGTGTATTGAGTGTGGAAGTTGACATCGCGCCATTTGTTTTCCGACCGTTGTGTTATTTTTTATTCCTAACTTAGCATTTAATTTTCCTCATTCTGTGATGAGCTTGGGAATCATTATTATGCCTTATCAAAAAGTTACATTGGAGATATAACATCACTCTTTCAAATTTTATGCTGTACTACTTTCTACAAGTAAACGTAGAACTAATGCTGAATTCCTATCATAAGCAAGAGGATAAACTTTTTTACTCAAAAGCATAAATAGCTTTTACCAAAAAAGAACAAAACTTTGATTATTAAAAAGTACTCCCCATCTCATCTATGCTTGTTTTGTTTTTCACATGGATTAAAAAAATCTTATTTCATGTTATTAAAAAAAAAACAAATTTTGTCAAGTTTTTTTCTAATTTACCATAATTTTATTATCAATAACTAGTAGTAAATTATTATTAAAAGTTGTAAAGTACTAATTATATATTAATAAACGAACAAAACAAAACATTCTTAATAAAAAAATAAGACTATACAATTGGAACAAGAAAATAAGGAAAGTGAACCTATATAAATGAGACGGATGATAGAGATGGCAAAATAACCTGCCATGCCCCGCCCGAATGGGGCAAAAAAACTCGACTCGAACGGGTTGGTGGGGCGAGGATGCCCCGCCCTATAAAGAATAAAAATAAAATAAAATAAATTAACTGTAAAAAAAATAAATCAACTGAAAAAAAAAACACAAACGGGACGGGAAACGGGGCAAACCCGCACCCCGAACCCGCCCGGTCTAAGGCGGGGTGGGGCGTGGGGAGGGGTGGGAGAGTGGCGCGACGGGGCGGGGCGGTTGCAACGGATGGAGTAATTTATTTACTTTTCAGTCATTGCTATAAAACATATTTTTCGGAAAAGAAAATCGAGTATTGAATTTAAAATTAATCAATTTGAATTACTAAATTGAAACCAATATTTCAATTAATTTTTATTTGGGAAGGAGAATCAAACCCAACTGGTCAAAATATTTTGGTATATTTTAATGTGAGAGAGCGACTTTAATTAAATAATAAACATAATAAATGGGAGTACTAAGTATTTGGAAGACTCGGACCATGGATGAGGGTTTATTGTAAGAGGAGCATTTTCTCCCATCCTTTGGCGTTAACTTTCCGCACCCTACTTCGTACATTTCAACCGCCGCCTCCGTCGTCTCATTCGCCGCATATTCATTTGCAGTTGCCGGCGGCTGTTTCACCCTCATCATTGTTTAGGAAAACTAGGATTCGTCTCGTTCTGCCACGCAGTATTAGCTATTTCAGCAGTAGTAGCAGCAGAGAAGAAGCGTTATTGGAATCAGCGATGGGGTCTCAGTCGAGTGAATTGGAGTGGCCGGCCAACCGAGTCAGGGACACTTTCATCAAATTCTTCGAGGATAAAGGCCATGTTCACTGGAAATCAAGCCCCGTTGTTCCTCATAGTGATCCTACCCTTCTCTTTGCTAATGCCGGTAAAGTTTTTCCCTTTTACTAATTGCTGAATTCCTTATTTGCTTTTATCTGGAAATTGTTTACTGCTATTGCTGCGTTTGTGTGTGTGTGTGTATGGCAGGTATGAATCAGTTCAAGCCAATTTTCTTGGGTGCGGTTGATCCCAGCACTGAGTTAAGCAAACTAACCCGCGCTTGCAATACCCAGAAGTGCATCCGAGCAGGTGGCAAGCACAACGATCTCGACGACGTGGGCAAGGACACTTATCATCATACCTTCTTCGAAATGCTTGGTAATTGGTCATTTGGAGACTATTTTAAGAGTGAGGCAATTCAATGGGCTTGGGAGCTTCTAACTAAGGCAAGTCCCGCGCACTTCTGCTGTACACATGTATACGAACATACATACAAAACTAATTCATTTTGTTTCGTTTTTTATTTTCAACTGTATTATTTCCTTCAGGTGTATAAATTACCTCAGGATAGAATTTATGCCACATATTTTGGGGGCGATGAGAAACTTGGCCTTCCTGCCGATTCTGAAGCAAGGGATAATTGGCTCAAATTTCTCCCATCTGCTCGTGTTTTGCCTTTTGGTTGTAAAGTACGTTTATTTTCTGTTCTTATCAGTTATTAAAATAAATATTCAGCTGACAGTATTTCAACTGGATTTGGTGATTGGGTCCTGTTTCTAGGCTCTTACATTTAACAGTTACTTTCCCTTTAATGAGAAAATAATTATTACTGAAAAGGCAAGTTTTTATCAAGAAATCTTTGAAGTGTTTATTTTATTTTTAAAGTCCTTACATGACTTCGAATAGGACAACTTTTGGGAGATGGGAGATACTGGGCCTTGTGGACCCTGCACGGAAATTCATTTTGATAGAATTGGTAACCGCGATGCTGCTTCACTGGTAAACTACGACGATCCTACATGCATTGAGATATGGAATCTCGTGTTTATTCAGGTCCATTCTTCACTCTTTTCCTATTGGGGCTCTATGTGTTTATGGTTAACAACTTGCTGTTTCATTTCTTGCCAATTTGATAAGACGCATAACTTTCTTGATGTCTCTTTCACAGTTTAACAGAGAGGCTGATGGCTCCTTGAAATCTCTACCGGCTAAACATGTTGACACTGGAATGGGTTTTGAAAGATTAACCTCTATTCTTCAGAATAAGATGAGCAATTATGACACTGATGTGTTCTTGCGTATCTTTGAGGCAATACAACAGGTTAAGTCACAACCAAATTTTAATATAAATTTGACACTTCAGTGAACGATTACAATTTGAAAGAATTAGAATAAACAAAGACGGGTATAGGATGGTGACACTATAAAGTTTGAGCCAGTTTCTAACTGCTCTACATTTAACTTATATTACTTTGTGAAATTTATATTCTGAGTAGTTTTTAATCTTTTGGCAGGCAACTGGAGCTCAGCCATACTCCGGCAAAGTTGGATCTGACGACATTGACAATGTTGACATGGCTTATAGGGTTGTGGCGGACCACATTAGAACACTGTCGTTTGCCATTGCTGATGGCTCTTGCCCAGGTACATTACTAGAATCATTTAGTCATTCTTCTAATACCTAGGTTCTTGTGTCGTCATTAACTTGCATTTTATAGTAACATGTGAACATGAACTTTGTCTGCTTTGCCAGTGACAACTAACATTGTGTATGTTGACATATTTCTGATGAATTATTTGGCAAATGTTGATGAACAGCTGCATGTTTATTCTAACTATATGCAGATGTTTAGTTTTGATCATTTAGTTTATTATAAAGTAAGAAATAAATGATTATTAGTTGCTGATTTGTGCATGAGAATTGTAAAGGAGAATGGACAACGGTTGTTTCTATGAAGACCTTGGCTTCATAGAATGACTGTCAACTCTAGTTCTTTTTAGTCTTTTGGAGGAGTTCATTGTTTTCCAACTCTTGAGATTTTCTGTATGAAATTGCTTATTTTAAGCTTTATCTTCATTCAAATGTTCTATTCTTGGAGGTGAATGAGCTTTACAGTCGAAGAACTCGTACTCACTGTCTGTTCTGTGCAAACACACCCGAACTTTTTACATTTGTTGAATTCATGTATTTATATATAGTACGTGTTTGAATGTGCCTCCATTCTGCTTTCTGTTTCTGTTATTGTGTTTACATTTGTGGGTTTGTATAGAGAAAGTTTTGGTACTTTGTTATGTGGCCTCTAGATTTAGGTGTTGTACTTTAGTTGTGTTTGAACAATAATTATGATTAGCCAATTGGATAATATTTAATAGAACATTGCAGTTTGTTTTTATTACCTATCTATAATCTTCATTTTGGCATTTGAAATGATGTCTTTAGAATACATTCTATTGATTTTTATATTAATCTCTTGCTGGTTTGCAGGCAGTGAGGGTCGTGAATATGTCCTAAGGCGCATCCTTCGTCGAGCTGTGCGATATGGTACCGAGGTCCTGAAAGCAGAACAAGGTTTTTTCAATGGGTATGAAAATTAAACTATGTTTTCTAATTTTTCTGCTATGAAAATTATGGGTTACATGAATTTCGCATGTGATTTTTCAAATTCAAATTCTATTCTGTTGAAAATAGGCTTGTAAAAGTTGTGGTGGAAGTGATGGGTGATGTTTTCCCAGAGCTGAAGCAACATGAGATTAAGATAAGGGAAATCATTGCTGATGAAGAGGCCAGCTTTGGAAGGACATTGATTAAAGTATGTGAAATCCCCTTTTTCTCTCTCTTATTTTTGTAATTTTTTTGTGTCTATGCTTGTCTGTGTAGTAGGGGGCGGCAGGAGGGGGAGTGGGGGGACATACAATGTTTGGACTCTTTGTAGAGATTATCATATGCTGGCATTAAGTTCCATTGCTTCCTTCAGCCTTCACATTCATTGGAAAGATTCAATTATGAATAGTGTCTCTTGGGTGAATCACTTTAATTATCATTGTCCAGTTAATAACAATGCTCGAATTACCTTCCTAGTTTTCTCACAAAATGTCGGTTTCTTTAGTGTTCCATTATATAAGTAAGGTTCATTCACATGGAAAGTTAAGAATGAGACGAAGAAACAACAGAGAAGCAAAAGTTACTTTAATTATTTTTTAGCCAAGTGATTGACATTTGGAAATAGACTAAGCTTTCAACTTTGAGTCTTAAAGTATAATTAAATCATCCCTTGTGGGTGTCTCACTTCGATAGTTCTGCCTGTTTACTTCCAGGATATGATACGTAGTAGTGTTATATAGGTAAGGTCCATTCGAATTGAAAGTTATAATGAGACGAAGAAACTACTGAGGAGCAAAAAATTACTTTCGATTCTATCCAAGTGATTGACATTTGAAAATAGACTACATGCAGAAGAATGTTATTAGAACATAGACCATATTTTACCGTAGGTAAATGCACCCAAAGTGCTGTCTCTATTTAGATTATAAGGTTATAGTATCACCAAACTGCTCCCTTGCACTTCACAGATTAAGTCACTGCTGAAAATGATTTAACTGTTTCCTAATATATGAATTAGTTTTGCACTGGAATGAGTGAGAAAGGCTACTGTTTAGAGACTAACAAACTGCTTATATTGGTCGACTTCTCCTTCAGGGAATTGAGAAATTTAAGAAAGCTGCTCAAGAGGTTCAAGGGAAGATTCTTAGTGGACAGGCAAGTGTTAATCGTCTTTCGATCCTTACATCGTTGTCATATGTATTATGATTTATCTGTAGTCTATTATTTTGATGATATCAATGTTGACTTTGATTTATTTCATTGTTCATGTAAGCCTTCATTTGCATAGAATGAATAGTTATAATATACTATGTAGTCAATGGAAAACTATTAATATTTAATGGTTCGATTACACAGACCATTAAGCAGTACCAAACTTCTGTTCAATTGATCAGTAATCCATCCAATTAGCTTCTAGTTGCTGTTTAATAGATCAGAACTCTATCAGATTCCTACTGTCTTTCTGCTCCAGCCATCCCACCTTGTAGAGACTTCCTTGCACCTCTTTTTTTTTTGATCTCCTAATTCTTCCGCATGAAGTTTCTGGACTTTCTAGATTTGAAGCATTTTTTTACAGCCTGTATTTGATCCAGTTTCATTGGTTGTATGCGAAGGGATAAAAAGACTTAACTTATTTGGGGTGAACTTTGGGAGAGAAGGAAGATAAGAGTGTAAGAAGTATGTAAAGCAAATATGAAAAAGTGTCCTTTTATCGTTCCCTCATACTCTGGAGGGTCTTGAGGTAAAGAGATGAAAATACTGAAGTATCATGTTAATATTGAAGACTTTCTTAATCAATATTTAAGACTAAGCATATGAATAAAACTTTGAAGTGCAAGATGATTAACTTTCACCTAGTTCACCACCTCCACTTCTCTCACTATATATCACGAGGTGAAGCATATTGGTTGTCTATGTCAAGTGCTTCCATGCCTACGCCTTCCTATCACTTAATATTCAGATTTACCTTTCATGTTAATACACGTGACACTATTAAGCCTATTAAAATCTAGATTTTAATCTAACTTAAAGTCAACTACTTTAATCATATATCTCATGCACCCAAAACTTTTCAACCATGTATTTCATCAACTTTTATCAAAATTTACTAAAAATCTGGTTTTAATCCCTACCAAACAGGGGCATAGTATCTTTTTAATGATGTAATATATGAATTTTGAATAATTGCCTTTTCTGCCTTTTGACAAACTTGTCAAAATTTTATTGCAGATTCTAGATTCTGTGTATACCTATGCTCCCCACTTACTGAACTTTTGAGTGCTTTCACACCCAAAATTGTTAAAACCATCCGTAATAGGCTAATTGTTAGTGACAGAGTCATTGGGGCTGAATCAGATAGTTTTTGAAGAGACAATTTGGTTTTTCTCTTTTTCTTACTCTGATAGATGATTTGATTGCAGGATGCATTTGATTTATGGGATACTTATGGCTTTCCATTGGACCTAACTCAGGTGAATGTATCATCATTACTTACACGCAAGCATACTATCTTATATGATAGTTTGACTGACATCTCTTTTTGACAGTTGATGGCAGAAGAAAGAGGCCTGGCTGTTGACTTTGAAGGATTCAATATAGCTATGGATAAGGCAAGGGAAAGATCAAGGAGTGCGCAGAATAAGGTAACTGGATCGTGTTTCTTCATTCTTATCTTTTATTTAGCAAAGTGACACTCCAAGTTTATTGGGAATAAGGCCCAGGAGCGACCCGGTGTTATCCTTGATGTATGAAGCTAAAATGATTGGTCCTACAAACTTCAGATGAGACTAACTGGATTGTTTGGATAAGTTTTAAAATTTTACGAATAACTCAATAAGTTAGGGGATAAAGAAGTAGTTTAAAAACAAGATTGGGTTAGTTTAATTTACTTATAAATCAAGACAAACATGCTTTTAATCTGAGACTGGTGCATGCTAACATTTTTTTGGGTTTGCAAATCTAATTTTCTCAGCAAGCTGGTGGTACTGTCGTCATGGATGCTGATGCTACCGCTACCTTGCACCAGAAAGGCATTGCTCCGACAGACGATTCATTTAAGTTTACTTGGTTTGAGGTTTGTGTATGAATTGTTTGGTGGATTTTTCATGGCTTAGTTATGATGATTTTCTTCTATCTTCTGTAGGATTATTGTTTTTGAAATTTGAACTTCTATAATTAAGTTTAAGATTCCCAATCTGCCTCAAATGTTTAATGTATTGGTATGGTTATGTTTATGACTATGCTAGGGGTCTACAAAATGACTTTCATTCTGTTTTGAAAACTTTTATCTCCCTGTTGCTCGGATACTTGTGTCTTCAATTGGTACTTTGTCAGTAAAGCCTTATTGCAAAAGTTATTTTAAAGGAAACTAATTCTGGAAACTACTGGTATTTCTGATTTGTTTTAATGGCATGCTGGAAATGGTCATTTATTTTCTTTCAGAAATTTAATAGAAATATGTAAAAGGGAACTCAGATGGTAAGTACTCTCTAGTTCTCAGACTTCTTTTCCATCCAATTTCTTTAGCTTCCCTGCGCGTTGTTTGTAACTTGAGGTTGCAAAAAGCCACAAAAATGAGAACTCACGACAGTGAGCAACTTAGAGATTTTTAAATCCAACTTCATGGAACTTTTGCTTAATTTTGAAAGTGTACCCTGAAACATTATGAATTGAACCACGCTCATATTGAAGGCAGCCAAAGCCTCCTCATCATTGTCATTGATTCATTACCGATATAGGTTTAAGATTGTTTGCTGAAGGTTGGGTAACATGTTACGTTTCAGTCTTTCAGGTTTTGGCTGGATTTGTTTCCTTGTGAGTTTGAAATGGGTATTTAGTCTCAGATGATCATTTAAATGGGTTATATATGAATTTGGTTGATCCAATCACTTAATTCCGATTTGGATAAGAAATAAACTATATAGCTTGTAAAGTTGGCCTGCCGATGTGCCTTTTATATGTAGATAAACAAGTAGAAAAGTCTTTGCACAAAAAAGGGGAACTGTGTCGCTGCCATTTGAGAGAAGTTATTTCAGTTCAATAGAAAAGGATTCGAGCTCGAGATCAGTGTTTTTTGGTCATAGGATTCGGAATTGAGTGGCATTTGGTGGTCTGTCAGAAGATTTTGTCTGGCAGAGAGTACTGTTTTTCAATCCCCTCGTGAGCTTAGGGATGCCTTGGCTTGAAATTTGTCCAAGTTTTTACTATTATGCACGACTGATGCGTGAGAATGTTTGTGCCATGTTGTGTACTTTAGGGGAGGGTGCTTTTGGAAGGAAATTATGTAGTTTAGAAAAGAGGACTTTGTTTGCGCAATCTCTAGAGGAAACGAGGTCTATCTGACAGAGGGAATACCACTCTACTTGTATTCTAAAAGCAATCAAGGAAAGAGGAGATTCTTGTTAACATTTCAGAGGGATCTGGGCCTGTGGCTAGGTAGGAGGCGATAGGTAAATATGACCTGCTTAGCCTGAAAGAGAACAACTAGCAATAGTTTATGCTGCAAGGGTGAACAGGGGGGAGAGAGATGCCAACACAAAACAGTTGAATGTTTGGACTGTGAGAAACTTGTTGGCTCATTAAATTTAGATTTCCTTGTGAGTTCAATGGCTAAAGCAATGAGCTTAATTATGAGTTCAAGATTGGTTGGTTGTTGAATAACAAAATTTTGGAACATAACTACGTAGAAGGATTAGGGAAAATGTTCGGTGATGAAAAGAACAGACCTTTTGAGGATAACTATCGAATCTGGTGGCCTATTTATGGACGTTATAATCTTACCTACATATATAGTTAATTTCTTCTCAAAAACTGTTGTTTCAATCTAAATGATCTTTTTGCTTATATAGCTTCATGTTAATCTACTTGAGATTTTTCTTTGTTGTATGTTCCCGTTCAAATCATTGTCTAAAATTGATTGAAAATCTACTGATGAATTACTTGGCTTATGATCTCAGGATCATGGAAGCGTAGTCAAAGCTGTTTACACAGGAAGTGAGTTCTTTGAAAGTACTATTCCCCATGAGGAAGTTGGTATTGTCCTGGAAACCACTAGTTTTTATGCTGAGCAAGGTGGTCAGGTAATCGTTTGCTTTGTTTTCAACCTGCAATACATAATCCTGAGTGATTGGTAAATGCTGTATATTTACTATTTAGCATCTAGAAAAAATGAGCTGTATGGAGGAAATGGATCGGACAGTGAGAAAATTGCTTGTGTTTGGAGGTTGCATTGTATAGGCATATAAAAAATTTGTTTTCCTCATAAGTGAAATGAATTATGCATCATGATAAATTGTCTGGACAAATTCCCAAACTTCAATAAATTCTTCTTCATCTATAGTATTTGGTCAATGTTTGGGTGTTACCTCCCTTTGATATTTTTGCATGTCAAGTATATTTTAGTAGCAGAGATATTTGACATATAATCTAAGTAGTATGTTTTACAGATTAACACCAAAATATCACTCTCTATGTTTGTTTGTGCGTGAGACCATTCCTTTCTTGGAGTAGAGTGCTAGAATTTACTGCTCTTTGTCCTTGTAGATATATGATACTGGAGTACTTGAAGGCCCCAATGGAGTGTTTGAAGTTAGTAATGTTCAAGTATATGGTGGATTTGTTGTTCATATTGGTTCTTTCAATGGGAAGACGGGCAGATTATCTGTTGGTGATAAAGTTATTTGTAAGGTGATTTTTCTTTTACACAAAACCTCATTCTTACATACCTGTTCATTCATTTTATATGCATATTGGTTGCATTTTCATATCATTGATTCGGTTTTCTTCTGAGCTCAACAGGTCAACTATGAGAGGCGCAAGCTGATAGCTCCAAATCATACATGTACACACATGTTAAATTTTGCTCTAAGGGTAGTGATCTTACATGAGATTTTCTGCTAACTTGCTAGCATCCAATCTTGACGCTCTATTATTTATCTCTGGTTAATAACTGAATGCTTCGAAACAACTGCAGGAAGTACTTGGTAATCATGTTGACCAGAAAGGTTCCATTGTTCTTCCTGAGAAATTGAGATTTGATTTTTCTCATGGTAAGTTTATGTGGAGTTTGTTTAAATAGATTTCAGAAGGCTATTCAAATTCTATTTAATCTTTACAGGGAAGCCTGTAAAGCCCGAGGATCTGAGGAAAATTGAGATAATTGTGAATGAACAAATTAAGGACGAATTGGATGTTTTCTCAAAGGAAACTAAGCTGGCTGATGCAAAGAGGGTCAATGGTCTAAGAGCTGTTTTTGGAGAGGTGATTATCTTTTTCTGTTACACTGTATAGTTGTTTTAGACATGGGAGCATTTCACATGATTGTGCTACCTGTAAGCGTTGTTCACCATGGGTTTCTTTTTATTGATATAGGTATATCCTGATCCAGTTAGAGTTGTCTCAATTGGTCGAAAAGTGGAGGATCTCCTTGCTAATCCTGAAAATGAAGAATGGTTATCTATCTCTGCAGAGCTCTGTGGGGGTATATATCACTCTGTAAATCAGGTTGCTCTCTATCGGTGCTTCATATAGGTAAAGTCATTCATGCACTTGTGCAGGGACCCATATATCAAATACCCGAGAAGCTAAGGCATTTGCTCTCTTGTCCGAGGAAGGAATTGCTAAAGGTATCCGTAGAGTTACCGCAGTTACCACAGACTATGCTTTTAAAGCAATGGAATTGGCATCCTCACTTGAGCAAGAAGTAAATGAAGCATCCAAGACTGAAGGAAGCATTCTGGAGCAGGTTATTTCATTTACATGTCAATCCTTTTTAAGAAACAACTTTTTGTTAGGGTAAATATATTGAATTGTTGATGGAAACTCTCAATTTTGTTACAATTTTGGACTTGAAAATATGTTTTACTCGCACATCCAGTTTTCTGTGCTAGAATTTTCTTTTGACATGGGGTAGTATCCACTTACTCTAGCAATATAATAATTCCAGTCAGCGTTCTTGACATATAGAATTCTTAGTATTTGAAGGTTTTCTTCCACATTCATGCCTTTGCCGTACGTTTCTACATGTGAACAGTAAATTATAAAAACATGCATGTGAATATCAACATCATCATTGTTTTGCAATATATCGTCGTAACCACCATCAGATGGCCTGTTAATTTGCTAGTGGAGTTTGTTCCATAATTCTTCTTCTTTCAAATATTTTTTTAAAAAATATTTTGGGCTGATATAATAAGCGAATTTCCTTTCCCTGATTCTAGAAAGTAACTTCTTTAAATAGCCGTGTGGAAGGAGCATCTATTCCATCTGCTAAGAAAGCTGTTCTCAAGGGAAAACTCTCCGTGCTTCAGGTACGTTTGAGTTTCTGCACACACAATCTTGTATTTAAGACCTATTTCGCTCATATTGGGCACGAGGATAGTGTGTGGGTGTGAATGAAATTTCAAATGTATTCCTTGATAAATTCTAGGATGCTGTGTTTGGTCCAAAAGGTATCCAAATCCTCCTTTGTATTACGTGTTGGTGTTGTACCCTTTTTCCAAGGATCATAAATAAATTAAGCATATTGATTTTGTGTCGCATTGAGACATGTATCATGTAAGGCATTAGCGATCAAAGTGGACAGACAAAATGGGGTAAATAATAGGGAACTAAGGCCATGTTTGATTGCACTTCAATTCCATGGAAGATGGAAATTAAAAAATTAAATTTCATTTTCCACCTTTTTGCATGTTTGATTGTCCAAATTTTTCATGGAATTGGTTTTCCATCTTTCACCCATATGTTCACATTTTCTTGGTTTTTGAGGAACTTATTATTATTATTATTATTATTATTATTATTGGCAATGGAAACAAATTCTATCCCAAATTGTAACAAATTATATCCCTTTAATCGACAATATCGATGAAAAACAAAGCCAAACTAACACCGAAAGATCCAAAATTTTAATATTTTTCAGGTGGAAAATTATACCAATCAAACACAATTAATTGTCAATTTCTAGTAAAACAAGTTCTAGGCAATTCAATTCCCTGGAATTTATTTTCTTTCCACCCAAATTCCACTCTTGCAATCAAACTGACCGTAAAAGATGATAAACTGAGAGAATATTGTGTTTGACAGAGTCAAGTGATAAAAGCCAAAAAGAAGATTGGGGAAGAGAATATACAGAAAGCCATCAACGTTGCTACTGAAATGGCTGAAGTTGCTTCATCAAATGGGAAGGCATACTGCATTGCACATGTCAATGTTGGTGCAGATACTTCTGCACTTCGTGAGGCAGTTGTTGACGTCATGGAGAAGAAGGTTATTGAATTTTCTTTACTCATTAAATTTTTGTAGAACCTTGTGTTTAGATACTAGATTTTCTTCAAAATGCAATTCACGATTGCTTTGCTTTGGCGAGCAGGGAATGGCAATTATGGTCTTCAGCAAAGATGAAAGTGTGAACAAGGCTTTGGTCTGCGCTGGGGTACCAGAGCAAGGCGGTAAGTACAGCGAGTTAAATGTGAAAGATTGGTTGAAGCAAGCGTTGGACCCCATAAAAGGAAAGGGTGGTGGAGGAAAAGGTGGTCTTGCTCAAGGGCAGGTAACCATCTTCTTATGATTTTCTTGACAATTTTTTCAGTCAGCATTTAGATCTGAAGTTGCATGCATTTTTGTCTAAAATAATTGCACATTTTCATCTAAAATAATTACTCTGAACATAAACCAATACAATTAGCTTAGCTTTCAGAGCACAATTATCTAAAAGTGAGTGCACTGCTTGCAAAATTAGCATGTGCTTGATTCTAATGATTGCTCGCTGAGATTTTCTCTCCCGTCTTTCAGGGAAGTGATGTATCTCGCATCCCGAGTGCAATGGATGTGGCAGAATCATTTGCAGCATTGAAGTTGACTTGATAAAGAAGATCTTTCACTTGGAACACAATTTTATACTTTTGATTTATACAAAATTTGCTAATGAATTTTATGAGCATGTGTAACAGTTCAAACAAGGGGTATGCTCGTGATGTTGCACTTATTTCTTTCCCTGCAGTTGCACTAAAAATGAAAAGAACTATGAATTTATGCTGGACGATTCTCAATTTTATGTTTTGTGTGGAGTTCTGAATCCGTTTCAACAAGTAACATTGTTTGACGGCTATAACTTTCTGTACTCTCCATTTTATATATTCTGAACATGTGAATCTCGGTACAAATGGACCTCTATTGTTTTATGTAAGCGTGTTAATGCCAGAAAAAAAATTGCATGAGCTTAACCGTTATAACGTGGGAGGATGTAAGCTCAAAACATTTGTTTAGGCAAATTTCATGTCCATCTCACCATTTTTCATGTGGTATAGAAAAGTATATCTCAAGATTCTCAGTTGCAGACATTTATAATGTGGTCAAGGCACAAGCACTCAATATTGGAAGAACTTCTTTTGAAACTCAAAAGCACAACACAGCTCCGAGTACTTTTTGAAATCTATGTAATAAGATAATAAGGACCACTGACACTAACGTCTGAGTCAGAGCGTTTTAACCACACAACATTCCAACTCCAAATCAAAATTCAATACTCAGCCTCCGTGGTCATGCCTCATGTGCCCATGGCTATGCCTCATGTGCCCATGGGTGACACGAACGTTTTGAAATTGAGTACCATAGGAATATTGGCATTCACAAAATGCATTGGAATCAAAAGCTCACAAGCTGAGATTATACCAAAATTCACTTTTCAAATTTACTTCATCCATATTTGTGTGTCTACAGCAAAACCAGCGAACCATACTAATAGAATTTACAAATTTGATGAAGGTTTAAACATTTCAACTCGAGCATTCAATTCCTCCACTGAGGTTAAGTTCACTTCTATCTTGCATTCAAATCTAACTCACCGGTTCCATGCCACACAGTTTGCACGGCATTATCTCCATTTTCAGTTTCCTCATCATTCAAAAAATCATCAGATGGTTCCTTATCATCCTTGTGTGCATTGTTACTCCATCCATTCATCATCTCATCATGGTTGGCATCGTGATCCTGCTCCTCCATCTCGTGACCAATTGAAATATTACTGCCTTGAGAGCCAAGTGCGTTTGCTCTTATTGGGGGCGCTCGAGTCATCATCTCAGCATGAGCAGCCATTCGCATATTGGCTTCGTGAGTTTCTTGAGTTGCTTTCTGCCTCGAGTCTATTTCAGCCCTCAATTCAAGCAGTGCTCGTTTCTCCTCTTGCAACAGTAATTGCTCCATCATCAGTTTCTCCTCTGTCCGAAACTCCCCAAGGCCACGTTTGCGGGAAATTATATTAAAAGCAAGGACTTGCTTCTCAAACGTGGCAGTAAACTCTGCAACTTTGGCAGCAATATTGTTGTCCCATTGCTGAGATCGAGAAAGCATTTGACCTGTCGTGTCAGAATCAAGGATCTTGTCATCCTCCTCTGCTTCGTAGTCAGCTACCACATGGTAAGGTAATAGCCTACACAAAATTTACATTAAAATTTAATTAGCTGCACGAGTACAACTGTACAAGTTTTAGCGTGCAAAGCTTGCTTTTCTAGTCTAAGATTTTCTTTAATTAGCCAAATTAATTCATGTGAAAGTTGACATTCTCTAAATAAACGAACATGTCACATCAACATAGTAAATTATGTCGGGGTGCCTTCATTAATATATTGTTTACCTATTAATAGGATTCAGGTCAATATACCGAGTGTTCATCTAGCTGATAAATCTGCAAAAGGCTAGTAACTGAAACCCTATTTACTGCATGCATGGTATCACACCGAGAGCAAAAATTAGCCACAATCAATATAATAATTAGAGTCATACGAAATCAGGAATATACGAAATCAGGAATAACTGTTGACCTATGGTTGATTTCATGCTTTGATCGTAACAAACAAGTTGATTTTATTTCTAAGAATTGAATTCAACTCTTAGTCTTCATACCTATTGTTACAATCGATTGGGGACAAAAATGTCACTACCAAAAGATTTGCATAGGACGATCAATAAAAATCGAGATGGAAACCAAGCATTCACGACAAAACACTCGAGACAAAGAATTTCAATAGTCAAACATTGAAAATACTAGATTAAAGGTGTTTTGCATTCATGTGTAAAGGTACAACGCTTCAATCTTTAACAATGAATTATTAAAAAATCAATGAATAATTTTTTATATACGAGAAAATTATTTCATAAAAGCACTTGCATAAATATTATCTTTTAAAATGCAAGTATTTCAACTTGATATTCAAACTCATTACAATATCACTTACGTTGAAAAATAAAGTGAAAAACGTCATTCAAAAGCCTAGATTTTTCAAAACAATTAAGAAAGAAAGATCTGAAAAAATCTGTCCAAGCGGACGTCTAGTTCGTCCAAAAGTCACTTTTTTATACGTTCTGAATTCTGACGTACAACGGCTAGCTTGTTGTCCGGTTCAGAATGCGGACGTCAGAATAGTTGTCCAGTAAGTCTGATTGCGGACCTTTTGACCTCTATAAATAACATTTCATTTTATATTCATTACAACACTTTTGAGAGATTCTTGAGCTAAATTATATTGTCTTTATATCTTATTTATCTTTGTCAAATCATTTACTTTGAAAACATTTTGATTGAATCAACTTTTGAAAAACATCTTCTTATCAAAGTTTTTATCATACAACACTTGATCTCCATTCATTGCTATTAATTAAAGTGTTAGCCTATTTATCTTTTTGTATTTAATTTGATTATATAATTTATTAAGAAAAAAGTTTCAAATTGTAAAATCATTACTCTTTAAATTTGTGGGTCATATTGAAGTCCCGAAAAGCTTAATATTGTATAAGGATCGGTACTCCTTATTTGTAAGTCACCGGAAGCATCGTAAGGGTTTTGAAGGGTTAACAGACTTGACGGCGATGAAAAGCTAAATTGCAATATACCTAACAGACAAATTCGTAGTCAATATTAGTTGGTAGCAAGGAACAAGTTAGTGTGCAACACGTAGATAATTAAACAACTTGATCAAAAACAGGAAAGGATTATACTGCAATTTTGGGAAACAAAATGTTTAGATAAGACTAGCTGTACTGTGGAAAATGCTACCCAAAACCAAGCACTTAAGGGCTATTCTCTTTGTGTTTCAAGTTTATTTGAGTTTGAATTCATTTTGAGTTTTGTATTTTGAGTGTCCATTTTGAAATTGTTGAAAATGTTTTCTTTTTGGCATTTTGAAAAATTGTTTTGAAAACACCCAAAACGCGCTTTAAAAATTTTGACTTTATTATAGCTGAAAACACCCAAACGACAAATTATCGTTTTGGGTTTTCTTTATAAATTTCTAACTTGTTTTCAAAAACGCGTTTTTGAAAATTGGAAAGAAAACGCATTTTCATTGTTTTGGAAAATCGAAAACAGAAAACCGCTAGAAAATGGTAAAGAGAACAAACCCTTATTTTTCTTGTATATAATTCACAACATGACACAAATTGGTGAATGCTATGTGTTATGTGAAAACATAACCAACTCGATTCCAGTAACATTAATTATTCACATGTTTTAAGTTCATCACCAATCCAATTAAAATTTGGATTTTTTTCTAAAGTCATAAAAGAGTAGCATGTGATTTGAGGACCAAGGTGATTAATCTTTAATCTTCTCAGCGGCGGTTATCCCTTATAGACTCAGTAGGAACAAGTTCAATTTAAAAGAGCGTGCAAGAACCCATAAGTTCAAGATAAACATTCAAAAACAAAGTACAAATATGAAATGGAAAATATGAGCAAGATTACAATGTTTACAAGTAGGAAGCACTGGATCAAGAGCATCAACTGAGTTATTAACTAATAAGATAAGTCAAATTTAGAAAAAAGAAAAATTAATAATGGCACTGATAATCAGGTGAGTCATTGTAAGCAGAAGATAGAAACGCAATTTACATAAATAGAGAGCGGTTAACGATCAAGGGAATTTAGCTCAGACATTGAAGAAATAAACAATTCCATCATCGTGGAGACAGAAGAAATATGTTATATACAAGGATACAATATGGTGTCTGAGGTGATATGAAAACTGCGTCTAAGATATAGAAAATTTGAGGTAAATAAACAATAAAAGAAGAATTGTTATCTGGAAGCTGTAAACTATGCCTCCTTACAAAGCCAAAGCTGATTAGTGATTACTAAGATTTAGCCATTCTTTCCTGGCCTAATTTTTAGCCAAAATCAAGATAGGTTGAACCAGTAAAGGACAAAAATCTGCTCACCCTTGAGCCCTCCATACAATATTCACACTTAAGCACTCCATTTGGCCTCTATTTCTTTGTTTGTTTTTTTTTTTTTTAAAATTAATATGTAGAGATGCTTGCAAGCTCTCGTTACACTGTTGAGTAATGTTATTTATCATCATGACGATGGAACATCGAAAACGTGACATCCCATTATCCCTCACATCCCCCCCTTCTCTCTCTCTTAAAAATTGAATCGTCCAATCTCATTATTCCATTGCCAAATCCCATTATTCCACAGACTCAGTACAACTAGATTTTATTTTCCATTTTTCAAGAAAACCTACTTGAATATGGACAGACATCCGGCACCATATGCTAGGAACTAATTCACATTGAAAAAATAATTATAGCAGAAAACTTGAGCTAAAGAGATAACAAACATGCAAAATAGAGCAATGGGAACAGTAAAATAAAGGGTATATATTATAATTAAAATATATCATAGAACTTATTCAAATTGTATCCAGCAGTAGATAATAAAGAG
>CAIGRP010004755.1:0-23378 GCA_903798385.1 Fraxinus cuspidata
ATTTTAATTTAAATTGAAGTTAGACTAGTTTAAAACTTTATAGTAAATGGTAGTCTGTGTAGGATGATATTCAGACTTAACAACTATACTTTATTACTTGTTACGATCCGTACACTTGCGAAATTTCATGAAAAAGTTTTTGGCAAATTCTTATAACTTACGTGTCCAAGATTTTTGTGCCATATTTCAGATTTATCAGGTTGTGAGACGATTACAACTAGTAGGTTTTCCACCAATGATGAAGATTTTAAAACAAAAATTCCATTAATCTTATGGTTATTTTGAAGGGTGGTCAAAATCCCTTATTGATGAAAGTCTCATATCCTACATCATCAAGGGTGACTAAAGAGATTAAATTTCTCTTTTAAGTAAGGATTATTTTCTCTAAGACAAGTACATTTCCACTTTTAAGTTTTGAAACTGTTCTTCCAATTCCTTTAATCTGGTAGGAGGAATAATTTTCCATGGTTACTTGTCCTTCATTAATTTGCATAAAATTAGTAAAATTTTCTTTATAGGGTGTCACGTGAAAAGTACACCATAAATTAAGAATCATTTTATCTTTAAGTGAAGATGACAAGTTATATAGACTTGACCACTTGAGACTACAGCTTCTTCATAAGCTATTTAGCTATACCTTCAATTTTATTAGTATTTTTCAACTCTTTAATTCATTTCGAACAATCTTTTATGGAATCTCCCGTCTTTTCACAAAAGTAACATTTATATCCTTTGACCTTATTCTTGTTCTTATTTGGTTTGAATGTACCCATTTCAAATTTATCTGAAAATGCTTTTCATTTTCCAAAACTTTTATTTGAAAAGTTATTATTGTTTCCTCTTTGAAAATTATTTCTTCTTACTGTCAAAGTAATTCTCTGGAGGAATTCTTTGATTAACTTTTAAATTCAAGTTTCTTATTTCTTAAAGAAGAAACAATAACTTCAATAGAGATGGAAGTTCTTTCATATTCAAGAGCATTTTTCAAATCTTTATACTTTTCAGGTAAAGTTGATAATAAGGCCAAAGATTGTTGATCATCCGAGAGAGCCTCACCACTATTGGTGAGATCTTGAGTCAGTTTATTGAATCTGTCCAAGTTTATCTCAAGGTGAGAGTTGGGATCAAATTTAAAGCCGAAAATTTGTTTCTACAAGTAACATTTATTTGGAAGAATTTCAATTTTATAAAGGGATTCTAGTTTAACCCACAGTTTTGTAGCAGTCTCAATCTTTCCTAATTCTCTAATGATACTATCACATAAATGTAGAAATATAGTGCTCAAAGCAATTTCAGTTTGTTCAATGCAATTTTTTCGCCCCAAGATTCATCAAGGGCTTTTGCTCACCTTTGTTGCAAAAGAAGGGTTTTCATTTACTGGCTCCAATGACTAAAGTCCTTAACCATTCTAAATCTTCCATATTCAAGAGCATTTTTCAAATCTTTATACTTTTCAGGTAAAGTTGATAATAAGGACAAAGATTGTTGATCATCCAAGAGAGTCTCACCACTATTGGTGAGATCTTGAGTCAGTTTATTGAATCTGTCCAAGTTTATCTCAAGGTGAAGGTGAGAGTTGTGATCAAATTTAAAGCTGAAAAATTGTTTCTATAAGTAACATTTATTTGGAAGAATTTCAATTTTATAAAGGGATTCTAGTTGAATCCACAGTTTTGTAGCAGCCTTTATCTTTCCTAACTCTCTAATGATACTATCACATAAATGTAGAAATATAGTGCTCAAAGCAATTTCAGTTTGTTCAATGCAATTTTTTCACCCCAAGATTCATCAAGGGCTTTAAAAGATTGTTGATCATCCGAGAGAGTCTCACCACTATTGGTGAGATCTTGAGTCAGTTTATTGAATCTGTCCAAGTTTATCTCAAGGTGAGAGTTGGGATCAAATTTAAAGCTGAAAAATTGTTTCTATAAGTAACATTTATTTGGAAGAATTTCAATTTTATAAAGGGATTCTAGTTGAATCCACAGTTTTGTAGCAGCCTTATCTTTCCTAATTCTCTAATGATACTATCACATAAATGTATAAATGTAGAAATATAGTGCTCAAAGCAATTTCAGTTTGTTCAATGCAATTTTTTCACCCCAAGATTCATCAAGGGCTTTTGCACACATTTGTTGCAAAAGAAGGGTTTTCATTTTGTGACTCCAATGACTAAAGTCCTCAACCATTCCAAATCTCAATATCAACTTTAGAGCTTCCCATTCTAAAACTTTGAAAAACAAAACAAGATTCTCTTTCTACAATTTTAAGAAGGGATTAACAATAGAAATTCTTTCCCAGTTTTCAAAGAAAAATTTAGGGGTTTTCTAAAATGATTTTGTATACACACTAACTTAATGTGATGATAGTTTTCACAAATGTACCATCACAATGTATGATCAGTCAAAGTAATCAGGCAACTTTCAACCAAAGAACACACAGTATATATCACAATCGATGATCAGGACTATAAACAGTAAACAATATGTAATTCTATGGTTCTTGCATGAAACCAAGACAAAGGAAGATCCAAGAGGGTTTCTCTCGAGAGATCTAAGAAATTTACTGAATCGAAGGATTATATACAGTATAGGGTTAGAAATCGTTACTACAAGATCAAAGATCATAAAGTGTAAAACGATGAATACAAGAGAACTGTTTAACTTCAAGTGCGAACCACGATCAAACCCTAAAAAGTAAAAGATCTATGAAGATCTAGGGTTTTAGCCTCCAAGAACATCCACAACGACGAGATCGAAGAGCTTTGATACCACTTGTTCATAAATTTGTCTCAAGAACACAAAGTAAATCAACAGAAAATTAAATAACACATATATGTTTGACCAAATGGCCCACTCACCACATTGAGTATCCACAAAAGTGGTTATCACTCTAAATACACTAGAAATCACCTAAGATAACTGTACAAAAATCCACACCCAGAGATTCAACGGATAAACCCTCAAACTGCTTGTTTTATCTCAAATTGATTACACCAAGCAACCAATGGTTATTGCTTACTAAAGAGCATACTAGCAACCATTACAAACATTCCACAAACGATCTCACCAAGAAAATCTAAGAGAATGATTTATAACATTCGAAAACCTAGAAAGGTTTTTAGAGAGAAGAAGACGAGCAAAGAGAAAACCCTAGAATGATATGAACAGTCAAAGCAGATGAAGCATCCAGAAAATGACCACTCGTCAATAAATTCTCATCCAAGGGCCACCAATCAACCACATGGCATCATCTCAGCCGCTTGTAGTATCTGAACTTAAAGTTGCATTTGTAAAACGCGAGAATGCACATATGTGGGAGGCAACCAGCTTTGGGCTTCAATTTGTATTTGGGCTGCCATCAATTTTTAAGTGGATCCATAATTGGGCAATTATTTTTTAAGAGTCCAGCAAAGTGTTAAGCAAATCCAACAAAGTGTACATATCGTTAAAAATAAAGATGAAAGCGTTTCTCAAGAAGAATATGCACGGATAATTGGTAGTTTTATACATCTCATGAATTGTACCAGACTTGATATTTCTTATGCTGTCCACATATTGAGTAGATATACTCACAATCCAAGTAGAGAACCAGGGTAATGAGATATTTGAAGAGAACCAGTGGATATGTTTTTACCTTGGCAATAAGTGCTGTTCTTGGAAATCTTGCAAGCAAAATTGCAAAGCTAGGTCAACTATGGGATCAAAATTTATAGCATTGGACCTAGCAGATGAGGAAACAGAATGGTTGAGAAACCTCCTCACTGATATTCTTTTATGTGGGAAATTTGTACCTTCAAAGGTAGCACATTGTGATTGTCAAGCTGTTATAGCTCAAGCTAAGAGCAAAGTGTATAATGGCAAAAAGGTCGGCATATATGTCTAAGCCATAATGTGGTGAAGCAATTGCTTAAAGATGGAGTCATATCACTCAAGTCTGTGAAGTCAAAGGAAAATTTGGCCGATTCTTTTACAAAAGGATTAGCTAGGAAGCTAATAACAGAAACGTCGAGGGGATGGGATTGATAGCCACTTGAGTGAGCTACACGTGATGGCAGTCCAATCTATTTGAATGAAAATCCTAGGAAGTAAGTTCAGTGGTTATAAATGAGTCACTTGAGTAGCCGATGGCACTATCATATGGGGGATTCCACCCGTATGGTGTAGATAGTGCAACTGAAGGTGGTAGTTTGAGCTTAAAGCTCTTAATGGATCCACAGCCCTTTAGAGTGGCATGTTTAATTGTGGTTACATGCTTGATGGAATCTATCTATGTGAGGGTGGGCCCGCTTCTATGAGAAATTAAGCTGATTTCTCTAGAGCGTTCATAAATATCTAGGTAGGGCGAATGGCCTAAATAGCCGGTTTACACTCGAGAAGTGGTTTAACCATGCTTCTATAAATCTTATTTACTTACACTTAAGTGTTGATTCAAGTTGAGAGACATCATCATTGTCTGCAATCCAAATAGAGCATTATTATTATTGTGATGAACTCAAAATTTGTATTATGTGATCTTTTAACTTAATTCAATGTTCAAGAGTTAAACATTTACCACTCTTAAATGTAAAAGTTAATAAACAAAAAAATAAAAATAAAACAAAAATTTATTAAATATTTTGTAAAGATTAGACTTTCGAAGTACCTAAGGTCACATTGTAGAAATGTATTTCATGTTCCGAACATGAATAAGAATCTCGTTAGTGGGGATCTTTTTGAAAACTGGGGTATCTAGTCCGTATACGAGTTGGGGAAACTTGTACTCATTCAAAATGGGATATTTGTTGGCAAATGCTATTCTAGTAGGGAAATTGTCAAATCATGTATTGTTAACCATGATTCTAATAAAATAAAATAATTTATTCCACTAATGTGATTGACTCAATTTTTTTATGGCATAATAGTTTAGGACATATAGGTTTTCTATTTCGAATAAAATGGTTAAATGTGGAATGATTTTTATGCAACATAAACAAAATATTAGTAAATGTGAATTATGTACCAAGTTTAAAATGATTAAGAACCCTTTACAATGTGTGGAAAGAACCTCAAATTTACTTGAACTAATTTATTTTGACATATATGAATTAAATGACATGATAATTGATGAGGTAATAAATACTTCATAACTTTTGCATATGATTATTTTAGGTTTTGTTTTATTTACTTTGAAACATAAAAGACGAAGCCTTTAATATGTTTAAGGTTTACAATGCTCAAGTAGAAAATCAACTAAGTAAAAAGATTTGAATATTAAAAGCGAAGGAGGTGGTAAATACTTTTCTAATGAATTTAATATATTTTGTGAACGATATGACATAATACAACAATGTAGTTTGGTTGAAATGATAGTATTACATCCTACATTGTCATATTAGTAATGTAATTTCTTTCAAAAAACTAAACTTTCTTCTCCTTGTAAATTGTGGGAAAGAAGAAACTGAACATTTGATATCTTACTCCAAGAGACATCAAGTGTGCCTCTGTGAGATATGCTTCAAATAGTAAAGTATATAAATTACTTAACCTAGAATTTAATGTTATTATAAAATCCTCAAACGTAGAGTTATTTGAGAATTCGCTAAGTGCAATTGAAAATTCTCAAACTCCTATGAAAACTCAAGTGGAGATTCTGGCATCTAGAGAATCACTAGAAACATCTTCAAAAGATGTTTAAGAATTTAGTGAACATCCAAAAAGTAAGAAAGTATGTAAAGAAAATGTATTAGGACCAGATGAGATTCATTCTTAATGGATTAATTATCCTATGTTTAGTGAAAGCAAGTAGGGAAGACATTGTAAGAACATTTCTATTTGTTCTTCAAGTCGATTGCGACCCTAAAATTGCTACGGCTCCTAGAGATGGTATTTTTTTGAAAAAAGATAGTATTTTTTGGAGAGATGCTATAATTGATGAGATGAATTTTATAATATTAATATAACACTTGGAAAATTGTCGATGATAGCTGGCAAGATCAAAACCTATCATGTAAGTGGGAATTCCTAAGGAAATACACACCGATCCTAAGGAAATACACACCGATGGTTTGTTCCGAACTTTTAAAGCTAGATTAACAACTAAAGGATATCGACAAAATGAATAAATAAACTTCTTTAACACTTGTGCACCCTTAGTGAGAATTACTTCTGTTATGATCTTATTTTCCTTAGCTTCTATGTAAATTTACGTATTCATCAAAATGGATGTTAAAATGTCATTTAAAATGGAAATTTAAATGAACGAGTATACATGGAACAACAGAATGTTTTATACTACCCCGATAATGAAAATGAAATATGCAAAGTGATTAAGTCACTATATGAATTAAAACAAGCTCATAAATTGACGTGAAAAATTGACAATGCTTTTATATCTTTTGGTTTTATGCATAACAGGGTACATTAGTGTTTATATACTAAGACATGTAGTAGACATATTTGTGTGCTTGCATATGACATGTTGTAAATGATATCAAATGGATTATATAATATAAACAAGTTACGTTACGTTAGATTTGAAGAATGAGTCTTCTATATGAAGTTTCGTTGGATTTGAAGAATAAGTCTTCTATTGATGGTCAAGTTACGTTAACTCGAGCCAATAGTGAGGGTTACAATAAGAAGTCTAGACATAAGAGTCTAAGACATGATTAAGTAAGAAAAATCATCAAAGATGAAGTAATTTCTTTTACATATGCAAGGTCAAGCGATAATTTGGCCCATCCTTTTACAAAGCCTCTTACTAGAGAGTTAGTAATATAGACATCGGGTAGGATATGATTGAAACTTCTTAAATTAAAATCCTCCAATGACGACTTTCCTACCTATCATTAAGAAATGAGTAATTCATGGGTTCAAATGGTAACAACAAGTTATTCAATAAGTGGAGGATTTGCAGCACATACTGGAGTTTTAGTATTTGGCACAAGTGTTGTAAATGTAACAAAGGCAATGCAAAAACTTTGCCTATATAAGCTTAGAAGTGGTACTACTTCAAATGAAAGTTGGTTTTATTTTTTTAAAAATCATGAAAATGGAAAAGCGCGTGAACTTTTAATGCGCTAAGTAAGATTTGTGTGTAACAAGTAGAACTAGAGTTTTTATGTGTTTGATATTGTGAAAAGAAATAAGGGATTCAAAGCTTAAAGCTACCCGGGATTTTGGACGAAGGAGAACATAGAAGAAGGGGGCTCTCTGTCCCTCTGTTTCGTGGAAGGAATTTTTCATTCTTTTCATGAAAATGGGCCTATTCATCAATGGGGTGTGGCCCTTTGGTGTTTTTTTTTTTTTTATAATTATTCACTTTAAATTGATGATAAATCATAACAAAAACATCCCAAGTTTTTTGAAACAAAGTATATCAATTTCTAAAACCTAAATTCAGATTTTTTAAATGTTCTTCGTACGGATTTCATTTGTTCTTTTGCAACTCGGTTCAAGGTTTGCAATTCAAGCCAGTTTTTTTTTTTGTCTTCTTCCTCATCTTCATTTTAATTATAGCAGCGAAGTTTTTCCTTGTTGACGGCTTGTTCCTTCATTGGCCAAACGTATTGGCGAAAATTTTCCAATAATTGTCATGCTTATTTGATACTTAATTCCGTCCGCTTCAGCTAAAAATGTGAATTAAAATCTAAATCAAATCAATATAAGATCGATTCATTATACCAATATTGAACTGCTACACCTTTTGAATGAAATATGTATCATGCATGAAAAATTATGAAATTTATTATCGTGCACCCTTGTACATGGATCGTGGATATCGGCTTTTTATAATAGTTAGCCTAAATCATTGCACAAAAAGGAGCATAACGGGCTTGTTGATAGGTGGTCTTGGCCATTATGCCAAAAGGATGGACCAAGTTTGTAGGCCATTGTACTAAAAGGGCCATTATTGCAGGCCATAATCTCTGGCAAGACATGCTGAATTTTCTTAGACATAGAGATTCGATTGAGGAAAGAAAATATAAAGTAACTTAACAGTAATAAAATAAAAGAATTGCAATGACTCACTTAAAAACAAGAAACAAGTTCGAGGACAAAAAATTTAGTGGCTTTGTGGATCTTTGATTTATAAATGTTCTAATTACGTACATGACGTTACAAACTAAGCACAAGAAAGTAACACAAGGATAAATGTTGAAATTCACAACTTCGATCCACCTGGTGCTCCGATCGATTAAAATACAATCTTCAACGATATCAACATTAATTTAAGCTCAACCATCTTACCAAGATTAGTGGTCTAGTCAGGATATTCAAAATATTAACCAATCAACTTAGCTTACATGCTAAGCATTGTTTTCGTCATTTCATTCATCCATATATGCGTGGATATGGGTAGAGATGTAAGTTGGATTGTACATTTTTTATGTCCAAATCGGTTCATCAGGCCTTTCTTCTTTAATTGTTCTTAAGATTATAAGAGTTTATCGTCAACTTTTTTTTAAAATAAATAAATAAAAATAAAAGGCCCAACTTGAGTTGCGAAAATTTTAAAGCTATCATCAATACAACTCAACTCGTTAATCATGTCGGCTTGACAGCACAACTCAATTCACACTTTTAGATGTTTAGAGATGCTAACTTGACACTAGTCTTGTCTAAGATATCTAAATCTAGAAAAGTGTCTTCCCACTTTCTTATGTTGGTGCATAACAGGGAGATCAAAGGCAAATATGCCATTCAAATCATCAATGGACAAAAGGCAAGTATGGGATCTACATGCTGTACCTCTGCTTGCCACCAACTTATGTTCAAACCTTCATGGGACCCTAATTTTTTTTGCCAACAACTATTGTGTTTTTTCTTATATAATTCTTTCTACCACTTATAAACTATATATGTATGTTTCATTTGTCATATATATGCATCTCTTATAATTATATTAATGTTTCCCTAGCAATTATTTGCAAGATTATGTCATGTCATGTCAACTAGGATTAGGAATTTATGTTACTTTAATTATTTTTTAATTTTATGTCCATCGTAGAAGATTTTTTGCAATGCCTAGCAACCGTCACGAAAATCGAGATCAAATATTTATCTTTTAATTATCATATATATAGCACTATATAGAGAAATTAATTATCCAGCTCAATATAACTGCAATATCACACAAAAAAAAAGCTCCACAATGTCTTTATTGACTATAATTTTGATAATTACTTTACCATGTTTTAACCCGAATTTGATCCATTATACAAGAATATTAGATGCATATAGTCCTTAAACGTAGCTGCAAACAAAACAAAGAATATCGCCCATTAAGGTCGTTAGCAGTCTTTTAATTCATTTGAACGTTTTTCGACAATGGAATTCGAGTTTTTCATTCCAAATACTTTAAAAATAGTATCATCGGGTGTGAATTTTAGTATCATATGTATACGTATAACACAAAATTATTTAAAAATAGTATCATCGGGTGAATTTTAGTATCATATATACCGTATAACACAAAATTATACGAAATAATACTATAGAAAGAAAATTTAACAGAACATAGAGATCAGCTAGAGCATACGTATACACTATTTTATTGAGATTAATTTCTCTTGATCGTCAATGGTGTTTTTGCTTTATACGTACCAAATCATCAGATAGATGTCCCCTTATGACTATTTTCTGAAATGCATAAAGATAGTCGAATATGAATCGATGCTTTCAAATTTCCAACAGCATCTTAACATGATTATTACTTCACTCAAATTGTATATAGTGCTGTCAATTTTCTGTTTGTATTTCCTGTTTTTGTTGATTATTATTCAGATGCCTTGTTCTCTTGTCTGTTCACACCTTTATCCTCCACTAATGCAACTTTAGATGCTATGTTTCGACTTATGATTAGGGGGTTTAGGGATTCATTTATAAAATGTGGTTCGAAGTACTATACGAGGAACAATTTGGCATAAATTCCACTATAAGAATTTCAACTCTATTGACAGCCAAAATTTTGAAAAATTCCATCAATTAATTACCTATATTTTTAGGAAAGTATGCTCAAAAAATTGGATTCAGTATGATATTTTCCTCGGGATATTTTGTACCTTTTAAAGGGTGAAATAATGTATTGTGCAAGAGAAAAGTGAAAGTGGTGATTAATTGAAGTCTACCTTGATTCCACTTTGAATAGCCAATAAAATACTCATGTTATTGGATGCAGCAAAGAGAAGTTTATGTATATAAGATTTGTTACACAAGTGCAAACACTTTCAAACAAGAAGAATAGTGAAAAGCAAAAGCATAAGAAACACATACTCCCAAGCATAAAAGTATGAAGAAATAATGGACTTCAATGGAAAGAATTCAAGCATGCTGATCATTCAGAAGAAGAAAAACACAAGGAAAACTCTAGGAAAGCTCAACTACTATATAATTATGGCTTCAATTATAACGATATGGCATTGTATCGAATTTGAGAATAGCTCGACCAAGAAATCTATAAATCACGATGATAAGTGAGGAATGTTGGGCGAACCACAAAAGTTTGAGTAGAACCGAAAATACTTGATGTCTAGTATTAGGGTTTCCATACTGATGACCATACCACAGGTTCCTCTTTCCATGTCAAGTATAATCCTACATCATCTGCTCCTGCAGGTAGCACAAGTGACCATCCGGTCCGGTATCTCCTAAGCAGTGCATTAACATCATCGACAACATCATCGCTGTATCTGACCGGGGCGAAAGCCTCCCGAAGCTTCACTGACCACTGGCTTCCTCTCTCTCTTCTCTCACTGTCTCCTCCATGATCTACTTCATCATCACAAGCCAATACACTAACTATGCTTCTTGAACACTCTCTCTCTAGCATCAATCTCTCATTGCTTGTAGGTGCAAAGCTGTCCTCTAGCATATCAAAATAGATTGTGTAGAATCTAAGGCATTCTTCAAAGCATTTGACAAAATCATTTCTTGAGCTTGAGAAATCAGCCTCTTCTTCCACAACAGTCACAACTTTAGGCCTAAGACTTTGGATCATTTGAATAAAAGCCCTTCTTTCTTCCACATCAACTCTTTTCAGTGCCCCAATGCAATTCACTGCAATAGCTTCACCTTCTTGAACACCTAGGCTGTCCTTTGTCAACTCTCCCAAGAAATTTAGGCCATTCATTACCCTAAACTCAAAGGGCACCCCCATTAACCTGGCAAACTTCTCCATCCTTGGAGTAATCTCCTTCATTACGGATTCCACGATGCTCGTTGTGACAACTACAGTAAGCTTTAGATGGGGCGTTTCATCGTTTCTTGTGGCCAAGGCTTCCAACAAAGTTGGCCATTGAGTACACAAAGTGTTGCTGATATCAATTATATGAAGTTTGTTCTCACCTTCTAAGGCTTCCAACATAGCCCCATTTGATGCAACATGGCCAAAAGTTGTCCATGGACTCACTTCTTGAAATTTCAGTATCAATTTCCTGACAGAATCAAAAGAGTGGCTCTTTTCTGCTACTGAAATTAGGGTTTTGTAACATCGTTGACCGGAATCCGTTGCCTTACAGAAGAGGGCTTGCAAGAAATAAAAAGCCAGCTTCTGATCACAATCTCCATATGGAGATGCAAGTTCATTCAACATCCATAAGAGGTGATGGATCTTAGTAGAGTCCTTCTCAGACATGGCTGTGGCACACTCTATAAGCAACCTTGATGCCCACTTTCCATCTGAATTCTCCCCGGAATCCGGTGACCGGAGTCCGGTTATGTTGCTTTCTTGAGGCTGTCTACAATTAGTACCTTGCATTTCTAGGTGAATACCATTGTTTTGAGGGTTGGTAACATGTAAGAAGGCAGCTTCTTTTGAACTGATAGAATTAGTTCTATCCATCAAATATGAGAAAAAACCTAAGTAAGAACTTAGGAATTAGAAGGCCAGTTTGATTAGTTTTTATAATTGAGGTCCTTGTCAATGAGGTTAAATTATGTATTAAATTTTTGAGTTTATTTAAGAGAAAAATCAACACATTTATTACATAGACATGATATGATCAACAGCAGACTACTGTTCTCCACACACCATGTTGGTGCTATGACAAATGATGTAAATTTGTATTGGCACTCTCAAGGAAAAATAACAGTACTAAAAAAATGACGAAGAATAGCCATATAAACGTTGTAGTGTTGACGAACAAATTCATTCTCTTAGTCCCTTGAAATTCAAGAATAAAATTGATTGTTAACGTAGAATAAATAAACGTACAGAGTTCCAAACTCTTCGTCCATTCATAAAACGATATTAGTTTTAACAAAAAAGAATAAATTAGGTCTGCACCAGAAAGGTTGTAACAATAAAAATAAATAAAATTATTTCTTTAATAGTTTGAACAAATATCTTACAAGTTCTCAAAAAGAAGACAAAAGGAAAATGTCAAATTTTATTGAATTCAATATATATCTATGTATAAAGTACAATTAAAACAAGCATTCCATTTGGGTAATTATTCTTAATTGGACTTCTTTCAAGCAAGAGCCGCCTTCTTGTTGCGGTACTGTTTCATAGCCATGAGACATGAAGCGCAGATATTAACTCAATTCAAAATCTATAATTCGCAACTTATTAATTAATTTAAATAATTATAATCTATTTTTGGAGAAGCAAAGTCAACAAATAGGTCAATTCGTTCCGTCCCTACTGTCTTTTACTAAAAATTAAATAAAAATCTCTAATCATCAGAGAATATATAATAATAATTTTTTTATTAGTTTATTAATGTCAACAAGGTATGTATTATAATAATTTTTTTATTAGTTTATGAAATGATGCCCTTCCAACTACAAATTTAATTTGTATAATGGAATATTTTTCAATTAATTAATGGTAGCTGATAAAAATCTCTAATAATCAACGTATATATTATAATAATATATATATTTTTTTATTAATTTATGTAATGATGGCCTTCCGACTACAAATTAACTTTGTATAATGGAATATTTTTCGATTAATTAATATTTTCTTATATCATCATGCCATACCTTAGGATTAATTTCATTTTTGGTTACTAAAGAAATCTCAAATGAATAACTCAATTTAAATTTACCTCAAATCAGATTATTGAATTTCAATTTTGTCGATGTTAGTCTCAATGTTAACCCTAGTTACTAACATTAACGTTCATACATGGACGTTATAAATTAACGGCAATATGATATGTCTTACATTTCGAGATAAATATGCCACCTATTCATGTCATGACAGAGGAATTTAAAAATAATTGGATAAAATTGAGGACAATTCATGTGACAAGGCATATTCGGAGATCTATTCATCCCCATTTTAAGATTTTGTAGTGATGGCATGAAGATTAAGTAACAGATTTATTTAGAAATTAAGGCTAACACAGGATTTTAAAGTTTAGTTTAGTAACAATAACTACATGAGTAACAATAGCTAATACTGGCGCTTAGTAGATCATTTCTATATGTATTTATCTTTTATTTCTTGTTAACTTCTATCTACCTTGCTTGAATTTTACAACTTCACGTGAATACTCTCAACATTTCTTAAATTTCTTGCTTATTTTGAAGAATTATTTGGTATGTCTACACAAAGAATTCAAGAGGTTATGGATAAAACTTACAGATAAAAGATACTTCTATTAGAATTAATTAGTAAAAACATTAACTTATCGCGAAATTAAGTTAAAAGTTATTTTTACTTACTTATTTCAACTTTGAGTACTAAAACATTTATTTACATATAGTATAAACATATAAATAAATTTCTTAAGCTTGCCCAACATGAACCTATTTCTAGGTTTAAAAGGATATTCTCACAGATTAGATATATTTTCTTGAACTACAACATTCTTGTACTTGTATAGGACAGAACAAATGAACAATACAGTTAGATTATTTGTACCTATATATAAGACACGACAATATAGTAATAAGAGTAAATATTTATGGATTTCGGTTTTTTTTTTTTGGATTAATAGCACAACTTTATGGAAACTTAACATATGTCTAGTTTAATTTCTTTCTTTCTTTTTTTTTATTTTTTTTTTTTTTTCTTCGATCATTAGCACTATGATTCTATTAGCAAATTCAGTAGATTTCGCGATTAAAAAAAAAAAATCTTATAATTGACCTTGAGAGTAAAATTTTCAGTTATTTCATCAAGAAGTAGATGATTACAAGTTATTCCACACTAGGAAATACACAAGAAGTCAAGCACAAAGTTTCAGTTTCCTTCCAATCATTGAAAAATTCTCTCTCTTTATTTAGTATATTTATATTAGCCCAAGTCTTGCAATACATCTTAGGTGCCTTCTTGTGTTTCTTAGCATCGTGTTGCACAGAAAAGTTAAAGCAGGCCTTCCAACTTTAATAATATATAGAATCCATTTGGGACACTCATTTAAATCTACAAACTTTAATTTTCAAAAGGAACATATATTATAATTAAGAAACTAGACATCCATGTTTGTTAAGATGATAAGAGTTTTAATTATACGCGATGAAAGACAATTATTTTATCGATATTGTTTTTAACAACAGGTATCAATTTACGTTATTTTCATTGAAAATATACAATCAGTATATAACGCTTCACTGTCATTTAGTATAATTGACATTATTTTTACGTTATTTTCCCCGTGATCATACAACGACGAGTGATAATTTAGCAGAACGAATGCTCTTACCTGAAGTCATGATATGTACAATTTGATATCATGATCACCTCAAGGCTTCTCTAGGCTATGTACGTTGATAATTATAATTTTTTGCATTTTTGTTTGGTAGCAATCTAATCGTAATTATTTTCATTTTAATGTCAACTAGCACTTGGAATATATAATTGCATTGAGAAAGGAAATTAGACCAAATTAAGCCCTTATTTGATGGTCATTATTTGGAAAAAACAATATTATAAATAATAAATTTCTGAAGAATATTTGGTTAAAAAATAGGAAAAAATTTTGAGTTCATATACGAAATATTTTATTGTATGAATGTGTGGTTAACAATTAGTATGTAGAATAAAAAGTTTTGAAATAATTGTCGTCAAATAGGAGCAAAGTCGGACCATTTTACACCACTGACTACGAGAGAAACATTAAGTCTCTATTTAGTTTTGTTATAATCAGATTTTTAGTAGATTTCAATAAAAGCTGATAAAATATATAGTTGGAAAGTTAATAAAAAATATGGATTCTATAAAATGTGCGATTAAAATTAATTGTTAATTTTAACTTTGATTTTTATCAACTTTTTTTAGCTAAACCAAACAGGGACTTGTACCTCCTTTGAACAAACTAACAATCTAACAACGATGGAGTCAATGATTATAGATTAATACTTCATAGTATACAGAATGATTTGTTTACAACAAAATGCAGAAAAAAGTGTTTTAAAGGAAGCAATGAACACTAACCAAAGTCAATTAATGCTTCCAGCCCTTTGAGTAACCATCTGCCATGTACGGCTCGAGAAATCCTATGAACTGCAATTCACATAATATCGTTCAGCTTCTACTAATTGTTTCGATGTGAATTATCCGAGTCTTTATCTTCATTAGGACAAAGTAAAGACCTTTACAAACATACCTTAGTTCCATCAGCAGACCATCGTGCACCATAACCATCCTTAATCCTTATCTCGAACACGACTCCATGTGGTGGAATAGTATGCATATTCAGCCAGCTACAACGAGTTAGTAGGCAACTAACAATGTCCATGGCAGCCCTATTCTTTTCCGAATCTGGACATGCAAATATGATAGTCAAGAACCTTGTTATCCATGACAAAATTGTGATTGACTAGATACTACTACTTTGCCTGTAGTCTCTATGATTAACATGTATAATTTTATTTTATTTTTAAAAAAGGACAGTTGCTCAGGCAAACATAATCCTGTAAGGCACTTGCTTCAACTTGTGAAGCATTAGTCAATAAAGCCTCCAATCCAATCTCTACTTGAACGAAGAGTGATTAATATCTCAGGAGAAATATTTCCTTGCAACAAATTTGTTTTTCTGAACAAATCAGGAAAACATAGCATTTGGATGCTCATATTTTTTACATGCATGTATGAATTTAAATCTAAAAGAGGCAAATCATATTGAACTGACCGCTTCCACATAGGGAACCCCAATATCCACTGCTGCTTCTATTGACATGCTTTGCTAAGGCCCTCGCTCCATCAGTCAAGGTCGAGCCTTTAACCTCAAGTCAAGAGAGAAACCATGCATAAGCAAAACGACTTCCCCCAGTGATCACACATACAATAAGTCGAATCACAATATGAAACAAACCAAGAAAGACAATCATGATATAAACCCAAATACATAATCTATACAGCCTCTTTTACCTTTTGGAGATCCAATTTGGATACAGGAATGAGCAGAGGAGCAGCTCTTTCAACTACCAACATCCATCTAATCCCCCAACACGCTCAAGAACCAAGCACCATCCAGAGACTGGACAACATGAGAAGGCTTTCACTTCACTCCCTCTAAATGGAAATACCGAATTTATTTTGTTTTATTTTAAATATAGTTTGAACTGTGATCAAGCTATCTGAAACTTGATTGTCTTGATAATCGGAACAAACCATATCGCCTATCACATAACTATTACCCACTTGTTATCTACACATTCGGTAAGACCCACAACTTATAATCACTTCAATTTTATTTTAATCATTTATCAAACATGCACAAAATAGCTAGCAATCACAAGTATATATACAGGGTAAGGATTTTTAGGTCATATCACTTAAAGGATTGTAGTGGGACCGAGATGATGAAGTTCATAAAGACAAGACATTACCGAGAATCTTATGGTAAATTGCAAGGATATAACAGAGAAATATCAGACTAAACAACCAAAATGAACATCAATGAAGAAGCAAAAGATAACAAGGGGATGCCATTGAATTTAAAGTAAAATTACTTAAAAAGTAAACATCACAAGTCATTGTCATACATTCATATTATGTGGCAACAAAAACGAAGAGAGCAGCACTGACGGTGGTGGAGGAAGTGATTCTGTACTTGTTCCCATTGTCTGGACAAAGCCCAAGAGCCTTTGAACTCCTCCATAACTCAATCCCTATGAAAACATGAAAGTAAAATTATATAGTAAGCAACCTAAACTAATTGTACATTGCAAAATTTTGGAGTTATCCAGTATATTAACCATATTGAATGGAAAAATATGCTTCAATAGGTGATACATCTTGTACAATGTCATTCGGGTTGCATTTGTGCTCGTCTTCATGTTATGTATATTGATTCAAGAGACCAGACAAGGACACAAATAAAATAAGGATGATTCTTGCAAGCCGATTGTAGCATACAGAAATCACACACCCCCGACCCCACCCCCAAAAAAAAAAAAAGATTGATCCTTTTTGAGAAAATGGGTTTTGTAATAGTGATATTTGAAGAATGTGTGGTTAAAAAGTAGGGAAAAGTTTTGGGTTTATGTGTAAAATTATTTTATGGGAGAATGTGTGGTTGAAAATGAATTTTGGTGAAAATGGGGCTCAAACTGAGGCTATATAAGCTGCTGATATTCTAAATTCTACTTGGATAGCAATGTATTAGGAAATTAAAATTAGGAATATGTGGAGACTACGAGGTTCAATCATTACTGGGAAGACAAAATACAATTCACTATCAAGGTCCAACCATTTTGATTGGATTGAGTCATTTTTATTCAGTAACTCTATGAATTCTAAGGACAAGTAATTTAGGAATTGAATTTGACTTCTAAAAGTCTGGACTGCGCAGAGTCACAAAACACCAAATGGTCACAATGTAAAGCAGTAGAATGAACCACACAGGAGACTCCAATCATATTATGAAAATCTAGAAATGAAAACCAAACAAGAATTGCAAGCCTCTAAGGACACTCACCCGAAGTATGGAGGCCATACAATCGTAAAGCTGAGAAGTTGGTTTTTCAGTACAAATAGCAATAACTCCATTCAACCTTTCCTTTTCTTCTGAATAGAAATTCCTGTAGACTTGCACACCTAAAAAATGCTCCACACCCATCACAATTAACATCAGGAACAGGAATTCCTGTTAGAATGATACTGTTAGCTTTCTTCTCTCTCCATCATTTTGTTATTCAGTTGGTCATCCATCAATAAATCGCTGAAAAGAACTGCATATGCATTAACTAAATCATTTAAAAGGTTTTAATTGTAATTAGTTCTGACATCAGAAGTGTTGAAACAATTTCCTGTAATAGAGAATAATCCAACTCGATAAAGGCTGCAGGAGAGAAGGGATTGGAGGGATTAAGGGCTTGTTTGAGCCCCACTTTCTCAAAATTCATTTTTCAAAACTCATTTTCAAACACACATTCTTCAATAAAATAATTTTACAGGTAAATTAAAAACTTTTTCTTTCTTTTTAACTACACATTCTTCCAAAACCACTATTCTAAAATGTATTTTTTACCCCAAAATGGGACTCAAACAAGGGCTAAGTTGGACTTAATTTAAAGTCGTAAATGGTTGAAAATATAAGGTTCGGGGTTGTAAGCTAATGGTTAGCAGAGTTGATGACCTTGTTTCACGGGGTGCCTTTCTTTTTTGGCACAGAAAGGGACACCGTGCGGCAGTCATCTGCTTCGCTAGACTACCTTCTGCCTTTTCTCGGTCGTTTCAGGACAAANAGGGGGCGAACACTAGAAAGTTTAAAAGATGTTTGAAAGACTAATACCCCTATAATAGCATTCGGAACAAAAACCTAGGTGATAGGAGTATACGTTTAAATGACGAGAAATCATACTAAACTTTTACCAATATCACAGCTATTTTACAATTAAAATAAACTATTACAATGAAAAGGAAATTACAACTCAAACTAGACTAATATTTACAATGTGCGGCCGAAGTTGGCAAACTGCGGCTGCGATTGGGTCAAGGGGCTTAAGCAAAGCCGCGGTCCTTGACACCTTAGCAGGTAATGCTGAAGAAAAGGATCCATATATGCTGATCCCAGATGCTATGGAGAAAGATTTCATCGGAGTTCAATTAAGGTTGCAAAAAAGTAATGATCGAAAAGGATTAAGGAGTTTCAATGAGGCAAAATAAATAGCTTTCTCAGGACTGTCTATGGCTTCAAACAATAACACAAGACCAATAATTATAAGGCAACAATTTACCCACATGAGTTGAGGACATTGGGTTGAGGGGACCCTTAGGAGGTTTAAATTCTTGATTAGTGTCTCTAGTATCGCCAAAAAAACAAAATATACACAAATCAGGTGCAGTTTTGAAAATTTAAACGAAGATGGATAAAAACAGAAAATATAACTATGATTTGAGAAATGGTGAAGGCAACACCACTTGAAGATAAAATAAAAAATCAATCAAGTTAATCTGGAGGCTTTCAGAAGTGGTCAAGAGCTAGGAAACAGAGAAACATAAGGTTGATGGGTAGGTCAGTAAAAAATTAAAAATAACATGAAATGAGGTGTGCTTAAAAGTTAAGGCTGTAGAATCTCAAAGAACACCTTACAAACTTAAACTTGGTTACAAAAGAGGTTTTATGTAGATCACAATGAATGGTTCAAAGAAAGGCTCTGTTAAGTGGGCGGGCTTGAGTTGTGTACTTCCTGACTCAGATAAAAATGCAAGACAGCAACGAGGGAAGTCATTAACAATGAAAGGACCCTGCAATCATAATAAAAGCTTGGGCTCTACTACGTAGAATACTATAATTTAATACTTGAGAAGCACAAAGTTTCGTCAGTTGATTGCATGCAAAAGTGTAACAAACACAAGTTATGAAGTCCGAGATCAAGAATTGATCTCAGCTCAGCATAATCATAAAATCAGTCAAGTATATTTAATAAGTTAATCGTACTTAATTTTTTAACAAGCTTCCAATAGTTTGTATGTTCTTCAAAAGTTTTTACTCAATTTAAATTCAACAAACGACGTTAAGCAAAATTTATATCAAATAGGTATACAACATAGTGATTTCAAAATATAAAAGATACAAAACTACACCACCACTATTGCAGTCGAGAAGTTTTATCAATATCATCATCATTTGGTTGTTGGGAGGCAGTTGTCTTTTGCTCAAAAAGAAGACATTATGGTTGGAGATATGAGACAAGGTACAATCCTTAATGAAGCTGGTAGAAAAATATGAATTCAGAGTAGCAGTTGTGCTACGGAGGTACTGTACATTCCTTTTAACATCTCTTGTTTATTAGTTTACATAATAATTTGCAATTGAAAAACAAATTTTTGCATGCTTAAATAATAATCCCACAAAAAGGATGGTCTCTAGAGCAGCACTAGCAATTTAAAGAAAATAAAAGAGCTACCTTCTTCAATATTTTCTACTCCTGGAAGAACTTTTGCAAGGCTCTCTGCTTCCAACATCTCACGAAATGAAGCATATTGGTGGATGTCCTGCTAGTAAAAGAAAGTTTACCATGGAACTCTACGTAGTATTAATTGTTACAAACTGCATAGGGCATATTAACACCTGAACTTGAAGCATCACGCATTTGTTGAAGAGGAGTATATCTCCTGATTTGATTCTAGCACCCAAAATAAGACATCATATGAAAGAGACACGTCAATAACAAGCTTCTAGATTATCGGGAGAAGCAAAGAAATCTCAAATATATAGAAGATACTGCTTTGCTAGGGGAATGGCCAATATTTCACTAAAATATAGTAATTTTCTTGACATGAGATAATAATACTTGATAACTCACATATACCGAACAAGTATTTTCCTAGAATAATTGAGTGTAAGAAAAGATGCCTTCTCCAACACTGTTTAAACAAAACAATCAGCTTAGAATGGCAAGTTTAAGAATTTCATATTCCAGAGAGACTGGAATAGCACTTGGCCTCTCAAATTCTTTCAGCATGAGTACAGTTTGTGTTATTTCCTTCCCAGAAATTTACCTTAATATAAGGAAAGGAAAAAAAGCTAACATATCACTGGAGCCCCTTCCCATTTTATTTCCCCCACAAGCAGGAAAAACAGAACAATGATTCTCATAATTAAGCCACCACTTACCCGGCCACCCACCACCCAAACTCCGGTCGGCGCCGGCGAAGGCGATACGGCATCGACGGTAAACCCTAACCCTACCGGCCTCACGCCACATATTTACCTCTCACAGGCGGCGGCCCTAGGTGGGAACCCTAGCACCGCCGCTCGTACCAGTGCAGAGATAAACTGCGAGACGGCCTGGGCTGTGGCGGGACATCCTGCAATGGCAACATTGGAGGACGAACTACTGTGGAGCGAAAATCTGGGACCCAAACCCAGATTTACCAGAATCTGGCCACCTATTTGGCAAACACGCCTGATCGGCGCTCTAGGCTCGCCATTCCGATGCCGGAGGGACTAGTGCGAAAACCACGGGCAACTCCAGCAGCAGATCTGTCGGGCGTGTAGCCCACACGCCGCTGCCTGAAAATCATAAAAGTTAGCAAAACATTCCCAGAGTCCTCAGCAGGCCTATTTTGTCATCAAATTTGCCGTTGCTACACAATCAAAGGAAAAAATGGGCGGATGCATATGGTATGGTATTTAATCGGCGATTTGGAGTTGAGACGAAGGAGTTTGAGGTGTCTGTTAACGAATCAGGCACTGTTAGGATAATAGAGTGGGGCTCGAGAATGTCGACCGCAATCTATACGGGGTGGTTTGGTGCATCATGGATGGTGAATATGGTGGATAAGTTGAGAACGACTAGTAAATCGGAGGAATTTGTCTCCAAATTTAACGAGTCATCACGGGCTTTTTTGGCACAACGTTGTGCGAACAGTCGGGTTAGGTACTTGACGATAGCACGGTATGGAAATAGGCGTCGGACGGGAGCTGTGATGGTGCAGAAAGGTATGAATGGAGGGGGATGGGTATCGTTTTCGAGGGTGTTTAGGGCTATTGTAGATTGATTTGTTGCTGGAGATAAGGTTAAACGTCGAACGATAGATGCAAGAAATCGACAGGGAATGACTTGTGCCGAAGTTACGGAAAACTTACAGACATCGCGGAAAGTTGATCAACGGGGGACAGTGCAAAATGACAGGATGTATAATGAGAGGGAGTTTGACAATCATCTTGGGATGCTTAAGCCTATGGAGACACATGCTAAAGGTTCACAAGGTGGAATAATGAACAAAGCCAAAATAGGGGCTCGCATCCAGACGTTGAAAGAAGAGTTGGATGCTTTAATCAGGCTAGTGGGATGTGGGTCTGAGGCGAGCCCAAGATATTTTATTCTCATCAGAGTGGGGTTGGCGTGGATGAGTCTCTAGCTTACGAGAAACAAATAGCGAGCTTGGTTCCTAAGGAGTTTTCACCGAATGCAGCCTACTTTAAAGACAAGTAGGGAATGACTAAGCCTAATTGCGAGTATGAGGCACGGATTGAAGCAAGATACTCCGGAAATGATGATGGGGTTGAAGAAGTGGAGTTGGATACGGATGAGAAAGTTTTGGGGTTCACAACAAATCGAAAGGTGGTCCCTTGGTCTAAGGAAGGGGTGCCGAAAATGGTGAACTTGGAGTCGGCTACATTGGACGCGATGGATACGAATTTGTCGACGGATGGATTTCTCTCAGTTGAGCAAGAGATGGCACATGTACTGTTGAATAAATCAGCTTCGATAGTCCTGAAAGAGCACGATGCGGCGCGTGCGGAAGTTATGGTTGGAAACATATATAAGATAAGGCACGTTAAGCCCCTAAAAGAAAAAGAATTAGGAACTGAAAAAGCTTTGGTGTTGTGGGTAAAAGGTGGCCAGAATGGGGGACTGACAATGATGGTGTACATGTGGAGGAAGTGGAGGGATATTTGTATGACCCTTTAGAGTGCTGTCTTGTAGATGAAACAATGAAGGTGAATGCGATTGAAGCTAGACCCCAACCTTCAAATTGGGTTCTTCAAAAAATTTAGGAGTTCAGTAAATTGGCTGGAGTGTCTTGCGATGGATATGAAAATATACTCTATGCAATTATTTGAGGAACTGGAGGCTAGTAAGGGCAGGGGATGAGCACACAAGCAGGCAAAGCAAGAAAGAAGGGTGTTCGCGAACTTAAGCGCTCGAATGGTTAGTAAATTATGATGCTAAGGGCGGCGAGTCAAGGAAAGGTTTGCTAGGAAGGGATGACAGAGTGTTTAAATGATCCCAAAACTTATTAGTTGGAATGTAAGGGGACTTAATGAGGTTGGGAAAGATTAGGTGTTCGAAATTTGTTAAGGGGATGGAGGGCAGACCTTGTTTGTTAGCAAGAAACTAAATTGGAGTTCGTCTCGAGGGCTGTGGTCAGTAGCTTATGGGGGAACAGCATGTTGGATATCAGTTTTTGGGGTCTTCAGGGGCATCAGGAGGCATGCTTATCACGTGAGACACTAGAGTGTATGATATGGAGGATGTTAG
>CAIGRP010004762.1:0-14785 GCA_903798385.1 Fraxinus cuspidata
CAATCAAACGGACCCTAAAAGTTTTGGTAAAAAATAAGTAATGCGTGAATATTATCTTGACTGATATGACCTTAGATCTTAATATACCCATTGATTAAGATGATGAAGCCATCATATTACTATAAGTTTGTTCCTTGTGATATATAGTTAATGTTGTTCCTTATCAACTCTTTATGCAAATATGATAACACATTGAGAAAGAGGAGTAGATGTGGGGGTATTTTGCTTCATCCCAAACACACTTGAAATCCCCCGTTCTTTAAGGGCAATTATAGAATCTTAAAATGAAGTTGGAGGTAAACAAAAGAAATTTCCATGAACTTAAAAAAAATAAAGGCTAAACTCAGCAGTGAATCTCTTCTTCTAAAAGTTTAACCGTTACATTTAGAAAAACCATTCTAGAGAGAGAAAACATTTCTTTTAATGTGGATGGTAGCTTCACAGCAAGATATAGCAAGAACAAGTATGCCAACATGAACATACTTTGCGAAAAGCGTGCCCAAATGGTATGAATGCTACACCTTGTTTCCTTCCCGTGCACGCACAGCACAATGAACCTCCACTCCGATTTTTAACTCCTCTCGTGTTTCATTTTTCTTCAACTCCCGATCCCATCCGTCCATTTCCTCAGTACTCTCATCAACAACAACTCTAAATGTATTAAGAATCGAGACCCTAACTAATTATTCCTTGATTCCCTCTTGATTTGCTGTATTTGATTTGCTGTATTTATTTAATTTATTGTCTAGATCAATTTCCCTAAATCAGGGTTATTTGTTGGGAAAGTTACTATTATTTAGGCATAGAATTATTCTCTCCTGCTTGTATAAAATACTCATTGCACATCATTTCCAATATATAGAAATATACACAATTCTACTTCTTTACGTTTTCCTTTTTACATTTCCTACCATAGGAAATTTACATGGTATTAGAGCGTGGTTAAAAATCTCCATAACCCACCCAACTCTAAGCCCCCATTATTTTCAGCTTCCATGGCAAATATTAATGAAACTACAGAGGCAACTAAGTCCTCTGCCAACAAGTATGATGATCCAAGCAATCCTTTCTATCTCCATTATTCTGATCAACCAGGTTTGGTTCTTGTGACTCAACAATTGACACAGGACAATTATCCTCTTTGGAGCCATGCTATGCCATGCTCATGGCTCTCATCACCAAGAACAAGGATGGCTTTGTGGACGGATCTATCACAAAACCACCAGAAACATCCACCAAGGAACACAAGCAATGGACACGCTGCAATCTCCTCGTCAAGGGTTGGATCCTCAACACTATGTCACCAAACATTGCTCAAAGTGTGATGTACAATGACAATGCCTTCAAGATCTGGCGGGAATTGAAAGAACGTTTCTCTCATACGAATAGTGTGCATCTTTTTCATGTTGAACAAGAGATATATGAGAGCGTCCAAGGAGACATGAGCGTTGGAGACTACTACACCAAATTAAAGGGCTTGTGGGAAGCACGAGATGCTCTAAGTCCTCTTCCACCTTGTGATGGCGACATGGCAAAGAAATTGCAGGAATACAACAAACACAACGTACCATTCGATTCCTCATGAGACTCAATCCCGTTTATGCCGGAGCTCGAGAGCAGATCTTACTCATGGATCCCTTGCCGACTGTGAACAAGGTATTTTCTCTCATTATTCAAGATGAAAAACAACGAAACATCTCTTCACAGGTGAGTGGGAAGACACCGGATGCGGCTGCTTTTGCTGTCAAAGATGGATCACCAAATTCCAACAGTAATTACTCACTAAGAAACCCACATCTCAAATGTAATCGTTGCAACCTTGTTGGACATACCACTGAAAACTGCCGCCAACATCTTCAATGTGATCATTGTGGCTACAAGGGCCATACCATCGACATCTGTCGCAAACTCAAGCGAGCAAATGCTCAAGGGGATAAGAGAGGTCCCTCAAAATCTTACGTCAGAGCTCATCATGCGGATTCTACATCCAACAAAGCTGAAATGACCCCTTCCTCCTATAGTCTCACTGCTGATCAATATCGTGATCTCCTTGAACTCATCGATCGAACAAAATCGGTTAATGTTGCCAATCAAGTGTCAACAGTGAAAAATCTTTCAGGTATTCCTTCTAGCTCTTCCATATATGGTAAAGGTATTCGACGGATCTTTGACACAAGAGCCACTGATCACATTGTTTGCTCACCTCAATCTTTCACCACTCACATACCTGTCACCAATCGTTATGTCCATTTACCAAACCATGATCTTGCTCAAGTAACGCATATAGGGACCATCCATTTCTCTAGTAAACTTGTTCTTTATAATGTACTTTGTGTTCCTTCTTTTAAATTCAATTTGATATCTATAGCCAAATTGACTCAAACCTTTTCATGCTATGCCACCTTACCAATAATCTTTGTTTTGTGCAGGACCAACATTCGGGGAAGACGATTGGGATAGGAACTGAGCAAGCTGGACTCTACTACTTGGATACTTAGAAGTATGTTTGGTGTCGTGTCTTCGCTGCTGCCACTGCCACTTCCATCACTCCTCATCTTTGGCACCAACGTCTTGGTCACCCTACCAATAAAACCCTGCAAGGCATTTCTTTGTGTTCAGACTCTGTTAACGCTCATTTTATTAATGATTGTTCTATTTGTCCACTTGCTAAACAAACAAGACTACATTTTCCTTCCACTTCTATTAAGACAAAATCTTGTTTTGAGCTAATTCATGTTGATATTTGGGGTGGTAATGTTCCAACTTTACAAGGGCCAAAATATTTTCTCACTATCGTAGATGATACATGGGTTTATCTCTTGCTTACAAAATCTGAAGCTAAAAATTGTCTACTTACCTTTATAAACCTTGTTGAAACCCAATTTAATTATCGCATCAAAATCATTCGTAGTGATAATGGCAAGGAATTTGACATTCCAAATACATATCATGCTAAAGGGATTATTCATCAAACCAGTTGTGTCTCAACTTCACAAGAAAATGGAGTTGTTGAACGCAAACATCAACATCTACTCAATGTAGCCCGTGCCTTCTTTTCCAAGCCAACCTCTCCAATTGTTTTTGGGGTGATACCATCCTTACTGCCACTTACCTAGTCAATTGTACCGCAACCCCCGTTCTTCATGACAAAACACCATTTGAGGTACTCTTTAACAAAGCACCCACTTATGATCATTTACGTGTTTTTGGTTGCCTATGTTTTGCTTCTACCCATCACCACAAACCAGGCAAATTTGATGCTCGCTCTCTTCATTGCATCTTCCTTGGTTATCCTTATGGTACAAAAGGTTATCGGGTATATGATTTAGCCACTGGAAAAATTTTCATTTCCCGAGATATCATTTTTCATGAACATAGTTTTCCTTATGCTTCCGCTGCACCCATATCCACTTCATCTGGCCTGCTATGGTACCAATTTTGCATGTCGCAGAGCCTTCAGACCCGATTCCTCCCACCGTAATGCCAGACTTTTCAAGACCACTAGCTGCGGCTCCAACTTTGGCCACCGTGGTGCCTTTAGACCCTATTTCCCCCGTCGCAACGACCATTCCCTTATACCACGGTGACCAACCTTCTTCTCTTCCCAATGCCGCAACCTTAGACACTACTGCTGCGGCTCCGCTTGATCCCTCACCCAATTCTCCTACACCCGACACTCGAGTCCGGCGACCCACACGAACACCCAGCTACCTTCAACAGTATCATGTAGAAACTTCTTTGCTTGCTCGCTCCTTACCATCGTCTCACTCGGCGTTGGATGCTTCCAAAGGTATTACCCACCCCTTGTCTCATGTACTTACTTATGATAGACTTTCTCCTAACCATCGTGCTTTCACTACTTCCATTTCCATTGTCAAAGAACCTACATCCTTTGCCCAGGCCATCAAAGATCCAAATTGGAATCTTGCCATGGACGAAGAACTTCGTGCTCTCCAAGATAATGGCACTTGGTCTCTCCAATCTTTGCCTTCAAACAAGAAACTCATAGGTTGCAAATGGGTATACAAGATCAAATTCAACCCTGATGGCACTATCGAGCGATACAAAGCACGCTTAGTTGCACAAGGTTACAATCAGATGGAAGGTTTTGATTATCATGAGACATTTGCCATGTTGCCAAACTTGTTACTGTTCGCTAACTCCTTACTATCGCATCTTCCATGAATTGGCACCTTCGCCAACTAGATGTTAACAATGCTTTCCTACATGGCGATCTGGAGGAAGACGTCTACATGTCATTGCCTCCTAGTTTCGGATGAAAAGGGGAGACACGTGTATGCAAGCTTCACAAATCTTTGTATGGACTCAAGCAAGCTTCCCGTCAATGGTTCATCAAGCTATCCAAAGTCCTCGCTCTTGTACACTTCATACAATCCAAATAAAATCACTCATTATTTGTCCGACACCATGGTACTTCCTTTACTGCCCTCCTTGTCTATGTAGATGACATCATTATAGCGGGCAATAGTCTCCAAGAAATTGAAGGAATTAAAACTCATCTCATGCAGCAATTTAAGCTCAAGGATCTTGGCAACTTGAAATATTTTATGGGCATTGAAATATCTTGATCCAAAAGAGGAATTGCTATTTCACAAAGGAAATATACACTGGAAATATTAGAAGACATGGGATACTTGGGAGTGAAGCCTGCCAATCTCCAATGGAGTAGAATTTATCTCTTAGTAAGGAAGAGGCCGATTGCAATGAAAATCCCTCTTCTTATTGAAGACTTGTTGGGATACTAATTTATTTGACTATCAAAAGGCTAGACTTGGTCTATGCTGTACATATTCTCAGTCAATTTATGGATAAGCCTCGAGTTCCACACCTAGAAGCTGCACAACAAGTCCTACGATACATCAAGAATGCACCTGGACAAGGTATCTTTTTCCCATCCACAAGTTTTTTGTAGCTGAATGCCTTTTGTGATGCTGATTGGGCTCGTTGTCGAGACACACGAAAGTCAACCACAGGCTATTGCGTTTTTATTGGACGTTCTCTCATTTCTTGGAAAACCAAGAAGCAAGCAACTGTCTCCCGTTCAAGTGCAGAGCCAGAATATCATTCCATGGCAGCTGCTTGTTGTGAGATCACTTGGCTCCAAAACATTTTCCTTGATCTTGGAATAAAGCATTTACAGCTAGTAAAGTTATTTTGTGATAATCAAGTTGCTCTACACATTGCTTCCAATCTGGTTTTTCATGAACGGACAAAACACATAGAGATTGATTGTCACCTTGTTCGAGAAAAGGTTCAAGCTGGGGTAGTCAAGACTTACCATATATCGACATCAAAACAACCCGTAGATATCTTCACTAAATCCTTGGGTGTACCACAGTTTTCAAACCTCATCAACAAGTTAGGAATGATCAACATCTATTCCAACTTGAGGGGGAGTATTAAGAATCAAGACCCTAACTAATTAGACCCTAATTAATTATTCCTTGATTCCCTCTTGATTTGCTGTATTTGATTTCATGTATTTATTTAATTTATTGTCTAGATCAATTTCCCTAAATCAGGGTATTTGTTGGGAAAGTTACTATTAATTAGGCATAGAATTATTCTCTTCCGCTTGTATAAAATACTCATTGTACATCATTTCCAATATAGAGAAATATACACAATTCTTCTTCTTTACGTTTTCCTTTTTACATTTCCTACCATAGGAAATTTACAAAATGGGGTCCTAGTTCCAATTCCTGCAGTTACATCGTACAATACTACAATTCATTATTGCATAAATAACATATCAATTTATTGATGGATAACAAATGTGCGCGACTATTTTCATCCACAAGGGAGTATACCGAGAAGGCTTTTGGATTCATTAATGGAAACTATAATAAATGCTTGAATTTTCCAAAGATGGAATCAATAGTAAATCTACACTATCTCCTTCAAAAAACAAGTCTGGAACAGGAGCCGAATAAACACATTACTCAACTTATGACGATATGGAGTATGACTAGCAGGGACACTCCGGACAGAGGGAGGGGCAATTCATTTAAATTTCACAGATTAAAAAAGAATTACTGAAACTTTTTATTTTTCCAATGCATCAGCGTCGTGGAATAAAAAAGAAAAACTGTCTCCTTTACTAGTGACTAAGGTTTACTCAGTGTAGCTTTTAATTTTACTCCCTATGTCCGAATGGAGCAAATTTAATTTTATTCCAACATTAACTAGAGATCATGTCAAACCCACCTCCTAATTTTTTATTTTATTTAATTTCCATCGTAATAGAAAAGGCACATATAAGATTTAAAAAAATAAAATAAAATAACTTCACCTAATTTTATACTACTTTTATCAGTTTGTGTTGTAAACTATACTTTATGTAAGTGTTATGCCCTAAATTCAATCAACTTTGGACATAAACATTTTTAATATATATAATCGATGCATNTTTGGTGATTTGTTAATCATAAGAAATTGTGATTGTGAGATACAAATTACATATGACAGAATCTTAAATCGCCCGTGGTCGTATGTAATAACGAGATACGGATATCGTTATTACGGATAACCTATAACGTTTGGTCTTTTTTCTTGTGAAGTAAGAAGCCGATCTTACAAATTAAAGTGTGGTGACACTTGAATGAGCACGTGGATGTTTTGTTATAGAACAAAACATTAGAGACTCGCTGGGAGATTCCACATGGATAACTATTTAAGTGTTAGTGGTTAATCTCTAACATTCGGTAATGGAATTGGTCATTTGACTTGAGGTCATCATAGTGCCTTATATGAGGACAGTCATACTTAGGTGGTGTTGGATGTTGCTATGCCAATGGTCGATAATACATCATCGTTCGGGTATGTCAAGAATCATATGAATGTTGTGAATGATCGATAGAGGTTTTGTCACTCTTAGATAGTAAGAGATTATGATTTACATTTTATCTAGTTAAACTCATAAGTCGGAAAGGAGTTTTTGATTTGCATTAACTTAACAATGGGATAAAAGAAATGATTGATAAACGAGATTGACACATACTCATATCTCGTAATTGATCAGATCATATTGACGAAATGATTATAGTTTCACGATAAATGAACAAGTTTGGTTTTGTCACATTATATGACATTTTTCGTCACATGTATTGCCCGGACACATTGCTAGATATCAATCTAGGATGGTGAATGTGAATTAGTGATAAATTAAAATGGATGTTTTAATTTATCGATTTTGATTAGATCAAAATGATAATTCACGTCGTTAGGTATCGTGAACGAGAACCTAATGGGCCACACACAAAAGAGAACTAGAATAATGAGATTTACTAATTAATTAATTGAAAAGTGTTAGACAATTAATTAAGGGTTGCTTATTAATATGCTCGAATAAATTAATGGATTAATTAATTCATGGACCAGATTTATTCATGGACCAGATTTAATTAATTTGATTAATTAAATATTGGACCGGGTTAAGTTTAAGAGACGGGCCAAACTCGCTTGGACTTATATTAATAAACTGCTATGGTTTGAAAATTGTAGAGAAATAATTCATTATTCTTGCTAGCACAAGAAAAAAATCATAGTCGTCATTCTTGTTCTCTGTGTGGATCACCATTGGAGGCTGGACAGCTTGGATTGCAAATCATGATCATTTGAGTTCGAGAATCAATAAAGGAGTTTGTAGAATTTATCAAATGTATTATTCTAAACGCAGTTTCTATCTAAATACAAAGCAGATCTGTGGTATGAATTGAAAAATTATTTTATTTTCCGCTGTGCATAATTAAGTAAATTCCCAATACTCTCGGAATTGGTCTTTAGCCAAAGCCAACTAGACAATGACATATGGCCACAAAAAATATGGGGCCTCACAAAGAAAAGAAAGCTATACAAATAGAATTAAATTACTAATTAGTAATTACTAAAACAAATAAATTAATTTCTTGAAAATTTATTAAACTATATTTTTCTTAAGTGATTCTAATTTAGTTAGACTTATCTAAAATAACTTTCTCTCGAGTTTAATATATATGATTAGTTATGAACTACTAAATGAGCCCAATATTATTATGATAATATGGTCTAATTTGGAAATTAATATTACCTATTAAGTAGTTTACTTTAATGTGTTATAACTAGAACTTGGTTTATCCTTTTTTTTCTTGAGCCTATAATTTGTCATCTAATATGACTTTCGAAATGAACTTAATATTGATAGGGTAGTTCTTGATCCTCCAATAAATACACATTTTGGCCTAAATATATTATTGACCTTAAAATTTGTTCTCACTTTAGTTTTTCAAGATCTCATAATTTTATTAAAAGATTCCTAATTAAAATCATTAAAATCGGGTGATTTCTTCTCATTAAATAATCTTAACTTGTAATCTTATCGTCTAAAATATTTTTGTCACTATTTGTAATCAAGTGCCTAAATTTTACACTTTTACATTTAGAGCCTCATCTCGAGTTAAAACTTTGAAAATCACTATTCTCCTTACAAGTCATCCTCGCAATATACTACTCATGACTTCAAATTGTAGTTATTAAAAATTTCTCATGATTTTCACTTTAGTTTTTAAACTTTCTAGAAATCGTTAAATTGAACCTTACTCGTGTTTTTTCCAATTAATAATTCTTGGAGATTATTATTTACATTCTAATAATATTTTATCAATCAACGAGAAAATTTTGCTAAGCTACCCTAATTTATTGAGTTGTCAAAGATGATCTATTTTGCTATTCTTTCTTTCGAATTGTACAAAGTTTTCGTTTAAAATATAAATATATTATTTATTTGTGCTTGTAAAAATAATTATGTTAATGGCCTCATAATAATTAGAGTCTTATAATTTTCAGGTTCGGCCTTGTGTACTTTCCAACACCTGCACTTTTCCTATTCAAGCCTCCAAGATAAATTTTAAAGCTCAACTGATCCAATGTAAGCACGAACAAGTGAAGAACACATCAAAATCCATTGATTCATACAGAATATCGAATTGACGATCAAAACTCTTTTCAATCATATTACATGTACATCATCTTTTACATCATTGTTTACATTGTACCACGTGGCAAAATACCATTAGACAGTTAAAAAAATACTTTTTGTGTCCACAATTTTTTGAACATAAGGAAATGTCATTCTCAATGTAAGGGAATGAAGGTACATTTAGTATTATTGAACTCATTTATTCGTGCACAAATGTCAAGAGTTGATTTGATCAACAAATTCGTTGATTTGAAGCAACGAATAATGAGAATCAATTAAAGAAAAGTTTGAACTCTTCAAACTTGATACTAAATTTTATTCATTACAGAAAAGCTACCTAATACAAGCAACTAAAAACTTTAAAAGTTAATAAGCATGTAGAATTAATTTGCAATTAAGTATAAACTGGAAGATCAAAAATACCAATGAGAGGAGTTATTTTATTATTATTTTCAACATAGTCCCTGGTTTAATGACAAAATTTTTTATTTTTTTATTCCATCAAAATAAATAGCAACAATTTGCGTACTAGAATCACAGCGGCCTCTAATCATCCCTTGATCTTGGGACATAGAAGTTAACTAGTATCACGTCCGCCTCTACGTGGTGGAGGTCAGCTGCCAGTTGAGGTGACTTTAGGTTATTCGGGCTGAGTGGAGAGGTCCTGTGCCCATATCATATCCATTTATCCAAGCAAATTAACTCTCGTTAGCGGTATATAGTGAAAATGAAAATATATTCTGAAAGAAACACCTACTTGAAATATAAAACAAATTACAGAAGATGAAGAAAGCAAAATGAAAATAGTAGACCGAGGTTAGAGTTTGACTCTATCTCTTTAAGACAAATTTGTCCCACCCCGGTGTATTGACAATTTTTTTTTTAAACATACAACGGTCTTCTTCTTGCAGTAGAGGTACTTCGAACGACAAGAATAATAAACTCGAAATTTGTTTTGCACTCTCTACTTGGAATGAGATTTAATGCAAGAAATCTTTGAATATGTAGAGTTACTGTATGATCATCTGCATAGTCTGGCGATCCAATTTCTGAAGGTTGAAAGATGTATTGGAGGAAGATAATGTTGGGAACTGAATTAATTATGCACAGCGAAAAATAAAACAATAATTCAATTCCCACCAAGGATATACATTATGTTTAGATAGAAACTGTTATAAGAATTATACCTTTAATGAATTCTACAAATTCATTTGCTTTTTTTTTTGAACTCAAATGATCACAATCTGCAATTCAAGTTGTTCAATTGTCCAGCCTCCAATGGTGATTCACACATAGAACAAAAATGAGGGCTATGTTTTCTTTTCTTGTGCTAGTAAGAATAATGAATTAATTCTCTACAGTTTTCAGACCCTAACAACCTATTAATATAAGTCCAAACGGGCTTGGCCCGTCTCTTAAACTTAACCCGATTCAATATTTAATTAATCAAATTAATTAAATCTGGTCCATGAATTAATTAATCTAATTAATTCGGTCTATTAATAAACAACTCAATTAATTAATTATCCAACACTGCCAATTAATTAATTTGTGATTCTCATTCTTCTGGTTCACTTTTGTGTGTGACCCATTAAGTTCTCAATCACGATGACTAACAACGTAAATTATTATTTTGATCTAATCAAAGTTGATAAATTAAAACACTCATTTTAATTATCACCAATTCACATTCGTCGACCCAGATTGACATCTAGCAATGTGTTAGGGCAATACATGTGACGGGAAATGTCACGTGATGTGACAAACCCAGCATATTCGTTTACCGTGAGACTATAATCATTTCGTCAATATGATCTTATCAATAACGAGATATGGATATGTGTCAATCTCAATTATTGATCATATTTTCTATCACACTGTTAAGTGAATGTAAGCCGAAAACTCATTTTTGACTTATAAGTTCACATTGGCCAAGGATTTTATTTTCAACTTATCTTGATAGAATGTAGATCATAATCTTTTACTATCTAAGAGTGACGAATCATCTATTGATCATTTACAGCCTTCATATGATTATTGACACATCCGAGCGATGCTGTATTAACGACCTTTGGCAGAGCACTATCCAACATCATCAAAGTGTGACTGTCATCATATAAGACACTATGATGACCTCAACTCAAATGACCAATTCCATTACCGAACGTTAGAGATTAACAACTGGCACTCAGATAGTTATCCATGTGGAATCTCCACAGCGGGTCTCCAATGTTTTGTTCTATAACAAAATATCCACATGTTCATTTAATTGTCACGACACTTTAGCTTGTGAGATCAGCTACTTACTTCGCAAGTAAGAAATGCTACACATGATGGTCTAACTGTAATAACGATATATTTATCTCATTATTACTTACGACCACGGATGATTTAAGATTCAGTCATATTGCAATTTGTATTTCACAATCACAACTCCTTGTGATTAACAAATTGCAAGATTACGACCACGAATGATTTAAGATTCAGTCATATTGCAATTTGTATATCATAATCACAACTCCCTGTGATTAAAAAATTGCAAAGACTTAAATCTACGGATTCTATTATTTAATATAATTCATTAGAAAAGCAATTTAAATAAATAATAGATCTTGCCATATATCTGCATTAAACATATTAAAGTTCCATCCCAAATGTAGCAAACGTGCACTCAGAATTATGTATTCCAATAATAAACCTGACATGGCTGTAACTTCATTTGAATATTCTTATGCTAGGTGCGGTTTCAAAACGTCAAGTATATGCAGTACACGCGAGATAATGCGATTAACCCATTTCGCTGATTGCATATACATGCTTGAACGTCAAAATGTGTACACATTTGCTCTAAAAAATGTGTTAAAACTAGTCTAACAAAGTTCAATCCATTTTTATAACTTAAAAAAAAAAAAATAAAATAAATAATTGAGTCTAACAAACATCAAACAAGCACAAATCACTCAAACTCATGAATTATATATAGCAATCTATACGGCATTAACATTTAGAAAGATCAAAATAAATTTTTTGGTTGAATTACAAACTATATACGTGAGCCTGAACCTCCTCCTTCTTCGATTTTCCTCTAATTTGACTCGCAAGTGATGTTAGTAATGTACAATCTTGGATGGTTGATGGTTGTGATGGTGAGGAGGATGTTGACAATGATTTCTTACCATTTACATGAAGTAATTGAAATTCCGGAGTTGAAATAAGGGAGCTCGATGGAAGTGATTTTACATTGGATGACACGAAAGATGATTTAGATGAAGAAGAGAACAACGAATTGAAATTCGATAAAGAGTTAGAAAATATTTATGATTTTTTAAGTCAGTATTCGTGTCTAATCTAATCGTAAAAAATTAATTACTAAATAATTGAAGTATTTATGATTTTAAAGAGTATTTATATATATATATATATATATATATATATATATATATATATAATTTGAAGAACATGTATAAAGTACAAAGTATACATTATTTTGTTTATTTATTAGTTTAGAATATTTAAAATAATATTAAAAATTGAAAAACCCATAAATTACCTATATGCTTCGCATAGGTACGTTATGCTTGATATTCGATCAAAACGTATTGACACGCATTACATATTTTAGAATCTTGGATAATAGTGATGAAAGTTCGGTTCTTTCTCACGAACAAACATACAATATTCTAGGAACATCTTTTTCACGAGGTATACTGTGTATTTTAATAGAATGAAAGTGGTTTAGTAGCTTAGGCGACTTTCTTGGAACTTGCTCTGTTTAATAAAAATATGAAATATGGCATTCCAAGTAGGGAAAGAGGAAACAGAAAACATTACCAGTCAATAGAAATCCGTCCAATGTTTCTGAATAAACGTTGGAATATAATTTTTATTCTTATACACAAATATAAATACATGCTAATTAAGTCTGCATCTAAAAGATATCTGATACTATGTCCAACCCCAAAATTCATTCGACACATATGACCAATAACAAGAAACATAAATGCAAGGTAGAAATTAAAATCTAAATTTCATGAAATCCACAACTTTTCACCTATATTTTTCATCAATTTTTTTCAAATTTTATATATTAAAAAAATCTGATTTTAATCCACCAAACAGAGCTAAATTAAAAAATCTTCGACTATTTATTTTATTATTTTCAGATGAACGGATTATAAATTGTCTATCCTAACTCTCGTAGTACTCTTGTCAAATAATATGCAGCAATATAGCATTATTACTCCTATAGACTCATCAAGAATTTAATGGAACTTTCCATTACTACCCCCAACACCTTTTTCAGGGGCTGATTTGTACGAAACAGGTGAAGAAAAGAACACTAAGGGCTTGTTTGATATGTATTTTGACCAAAATTCAAGTTTGATAAAAGTTAAATGAATTATGTCGTTTTTAAAAGTTGTAAAAAATTGTGGATCTCATAAAATATGTGATTAATTTTAATTGTTGATTTTGATCTTAATTTTTTAGCAACTTTTTGAAATATTCCAAACAAGTACTAATTAATGTGTTGAAACGACAATCTATATGTCAACAATGTAAATAACTTAACAGAAATGACATCGAAGTAGTTAGGTCCAATGTAGTTTATTTTTTAATTGCAAGTAGTATATTTTAAAAGCATATAAGGACCATTATGCAAGTTCTTATAATTATTAGGGCGCATATGTCTCAAACATGTTTCGTGGTAGCTTTATAAAGTCTTTGACTCAATTAAAATTAATGTAAAAGTTTGGAACTGAATTGTAATTATAATTAATTAAAGTTCATGGACTACACATGCAATTAAATTAGTTAAGGCCTAATCACACTTAACTTGGATTGTACCACTTTTATCTCTATATTTTATATGGACTCAGAGGGCGTCGATTTTGTACAGAGAAAAGCCATATATATATATGTGTGTGTGCGCGCGCGCGCGCGCGTGTTTTGGGAATTGATTAAATCATGCATAGCGGAAATTAAAACAATATTCAATTTCCACTAAGGATTTGCATTGTGTTTAGATAGAAACTGTGATAAGAATTATACATTTGATGAATTCCACAACTTCCTTTACTTTTTCTTGAACTCCAATGATCACGATCTGCTATCCAAGCTGTCCAATTGTCCAGCCTCCAATGGTGATTCACACAGAGAACAAGAATGATGGCTAGTTTTTCTTTTCTTGTGCTAGCAAGAATTATGAATTAATTATCTACAATTTTCAAATCCTAGCATCATATTATTATAAGTTCAAGTGGGCTTGGCTCATCTCTTAAACTTAATCCAATCTATTATTTAATTAATCAAATTAATTAAATTTGATCCATGAATTAATTAATCCAATTAATTAATTCGGTCATATTAATAAGCAACCCAATTAATAAATTATTCAAGACTTGTCAATTAATTAATTGGTGATTCTCATTCTTCTGGTTCTCTTTTGTGTGTGACCCATTAGGTTCCCAATCATGATGACTAATGACGTAAATTATTATTTTGATCTAATCAAAGTCGATAAATTAAAACACCCATTTTAATGTATCACCAATTCATATTCGTCGTCCCACATTGACATCTAGCAATGTGTCAGTGCAATACATGTGATGGAAAATGTCACGTGATGTGACAAAGCCAAACTTGTTTGTTTACCATGAAACTATAATCATTTCATCAATATGATCCGATCAATTACGAGATATGGATATATGTCAATCTCAATTATCGATCATATTTTCTATCACACTGTTAAGTCAATATAAGCGGAAACTCCTTTTTGACTTATGAGTTCACCTTGGCCAAATATTT